>PVJX010015420.1:0-42564 GCA_004027295.1 Dolichotis patagonum | reverse complement strand
GAGCACCCGGACATGAGCTTGGAAATCCACTACAAGGCTGAGCTAGAGGAGGAGCGGCGGGCGCGGAGGAGGACCCGCCTGGCCCTTCTGAAGTCCTACTCCACGGGGGTCCCCACCAGGAATCCAGGCCCTGTCCCCATAACCCACACCCCTCTATGCAGCATCGGCATCGATGAGGTAAAGCACGATCAGATGGTCCATGACTTCCAACGGCGGATCTCAGAGCAAATGAAGCTGCACGAGCAGTTCCTAGAAAAAGCCAGGAAACGTTTGCAGGAGTTCCAGAAAACATGGTAAAGGCGAGAACCCTGCCCACAATAAGTACATCTCTGACAAAATCTGTGCAGGCGTCCTGTCTTCCCGAGCCCTCAGACCTGTGTGCACCTGCTGGCCTGTGTCACACAAAAACAGGGCCCTGGGTGGGGTTCAGGGAGCGCGTCTCGCCAGAGTACCACGGGCACCTCTCCCAGAGTGGGGTCGCCTTTCCTGTGCCATAGGCCCACTTGGAAACTCCAGGTAAAGTCAGCTCCTCAGATGTTTCCAAATAAACAATGTGAGGGATATCTGAGGTGAGATGAGCACAGTCTCAAAAGATTCCTCATTTATTGCTTAGCACTGGCTGAGACATTGGCAGAGAAATTACACTAAAACCTCTCTTAGCCTTTCAAGTGACAAAGCCAACATTTAATAGCATACGTCTTAATACGTTCTTATAACCTTAAGGGGGAGGGGAGAGAAGAAGGGTGACTCCAGCTGTGCTAGGTGACCGCCTCTAGACAGCACAGGGGACCTAGGTGTCAATTCCTGACCCAGCAGCCAGGGAAGCTGTAGAGACCCCACACTGGGTAGGTTTTTGTTTTCTGTTTTTTGTTTTTTCATGTGTGTGTGTGTGTGGGGGGGATGTTTGCCAGGTACAGACTTAGTGGCAGGGCCAGGGGTCCACACATTTTTTTCTGCAAAGAGCCTAGGAGTGTTTGTGTTAGCTTTGTCAGCTGGCCTCTGACCGCTGCTCAGCTCACTCTCACGGCTGGAAACTGCCATGGAGGACACAGAAACTAGGGGTGTGACCGCACTGTAAAAGCCTCGATTTATAGAAACAGGTGCTGGAAAGGTAGTGTCCTTGGGTGTAGCTTCTGGACCCCCGCACTGGGGTAGTGGTTGAGCCTGGATCCCTTCGTTCCCCATCCCTCCCCTCCTCTCCCTCCGTATGTTCCAAAGGACCTCAGCCTTCTTGACTCGGATCAGCCTTACTCTGTACGTTTTGTAGGTGATAGGATGAGCAGCCGTGAGCTCACCATCCAAAGCGGAGGTCCAGAATGTCTCCAGAAAGCTACATACTCAGTCATCTGAGTATCTGTGCTTTTCCTTTTTTAAACCCCTGTCTCCTCAGATACAAAACTGGGAGTGTGGGTTACCTCTATCCCTTACCACACAGCCACATGCCATACACGAGTGTTCGGTTTACCTGCTTTGAATTCGGTGAGGAAGATAATGTATTTCGTGTGGTCTTTTGGAAGATTTTCTTTTCTGGCCTCCGCACAGTTCCTGGCACCTGTCCCTTCATGCAAAGGCCCCACTTTCTCATTTTCCCTGGCTGTGATAGCAGAGGTGTCTCTCCCACCTTCCTTTTTAAGGCCACGGCTGCTTCTGTTTTGTACCTTGGTTTCTGAAAAGAGAACTAAATCCCTGGTGCATTTGGATCAAAAGTCTGGGTGCTGAAAAATGTGTTTATGATTTAATCCCAACTTTGGGCACCGGTTTTTGTTTCAAGTGTGTCTGGGAGTTTTAAAGACCACAGGCAAGATGCAGGTGTGGGAACAATCCCATCCGTCACCCCTTTTCTTCCATGTCTGCCCTCTTTGCCTGCAAGAGGCTGACCTCCCCCTGTAAAATTTGTCATTTATAAATCCTGAGTGCTAGAAACCGTGTCAAGGAGAGCCACAAGGCTCGTGGTCTGCGGAGGTGACAGGTAATATGTAAGGCTCATAATGACACTTGGGAGCCACAGAGCTACAGTGAGGTGCTGGATGCAGACCGAGCATAGCATTGAGAAGCCCTATGGGCCTCTGTGAGAACACCTTGAGAGAAGGCAGGGGGTGCAGTGGCCGTGATGGAGCAAGTCCTCGTCACTTAGCCTGAAACCACAGCCTCAGAAGAGGACGAGCCTTGCTGGGTGTAAGTTATTTTTGTTTCCGTTTCTAAAGGTAGTGTTTGTGGCTCATGTCTTCTAAGTGAGGAATTGCCCCTTCTCAGCCACCCTGGAGCTAAAAGTAGGTGTGGAGATAGATGGGCAGCAGGACATGGTGAAGGGTGACTCATCTCTGCCCCGACAGTCACACCCACACTGTCCCCGGGCAGCAGGGTGAGACACCCTGACCTTTCCTACCTGTCTCCAAGAAGGCCAAGAAGGATGGAGTGGGCACTATATCAGCCCCTCGGGACTCCACCCAGAAAACCAAGATGGCCACCCAGAGATTCCCCATGGAGATGTCGTGGGCACCTTCCTGTCCCATCCCCAAGGGCCTGAGTGTCTCAGCAGGCTCTCCTGATCATCTTGAAACGGCTGGACAGCGGTGCACAGGGCTCCGGGGCAGACAAGGGCCTCTCTGGCCTTCCATTTCACGCACTCAGCAGCCTTCACGAGGAGGCTGTGCAGTGGTTCGGTGAGAACGCAGCCTCTGCCACCTCACAGCGGCTTGGTGACTTGGACCGGATGTGGCATGTTTGTTTCCTCCCGAGCTGTGACTCTCCACTTCTACCCTCGTGCCCAGGTTCCAGCTGTCTCTCTCATACCACCATTGTCCTTGACCCAACTGCGCAAGACTAACAGGACCCACAGAGGGTGGGCTGCCAGCTTGGGAGTCCAGCTCGGGTCAAGCTGCCTTCCCTTGGCAGCTTGACATGGGCGGCAGTGCCATCTGAGGGGTCCAGGTCCTCTTGGAGCTCTGTGCAGAGCGCTGCCCAGGCATGAGGAAGCTGCAGACATGGGGGAATGTGTCTTCCTCCTCCTAAAGTGCTTGCGGGCCCTCCTCACGGGTATCCCTGGAGCACTTTGTATTCCCAAGTGTTCTGCTGGTTCTTTGCATCTGCCCTCATATTGAGGGGACAGAGTCCCCATTCCCAGCTCAGCTTTTTTTTTTTTTAGAACCCTGGTCGTTGGTCATTTCCTTGGGTCCTGCTCCACGCCTTATTATCCCCAAATTACAGCAGCTGGGACCCACTGCTTTTGAATGTGACCTCCCAGGTGTGGCCAGCTGTCCTTCCCCATCCAGCCCCGATTGCGACCAGTCGGCCCATGCCAGCAGGTACACACAAGGATGAGGAAGTAGGGTCTTTAAAGCTGACTGGGACCCTCTCTGGCCTGCAGGAATTCCTCCAATGAGCAGAAAAATGGCAATGACATGAGGACAAGGCCTCTGAAACGAGGTGGACAGTGTCTGATCTGCGGCCCACACTCTGGAGGACAGAAGGTGATTTGTGTCCCCAGAGCAACCCCTGGAACAGTCCAGCTAGAGACAGTGGGCTGCACTGACGGGGTGCAGGCACGTGACCACAGTGTCCCCGTCCTGGTTCTGCCCTCTTTGGAGCCTGGGAGCACCATGGGCTCTGGAGTTGCAGCCTTCACAGCCTCAGTGCTGTTGCAATAGACTTGCAGCGAGTCAAGCTCAGCCCACAGGCTGTGTGCCTTAGGGTCCCACAACGGGCCGTGGCTGGCCAACTGTCACCGTTGACCAGGCCTGAAACAAGGGCCCAGGGGTCCAGCCCTCTGGTTCACTCCTGAAAATGAGTCAGTGATGAGGAATGGGGGAACCGCCCAGGGTCACACAGCCCTCAGAAGCAGTCGAGGAAGAGACCCTTGTTAGCCATCTGTGCTTCTGGGCTGTCCCCCACCCCCACCCCCACCCCCACCCCCGCAGTCCATGGGCATCAAGGCATTGCAGAGGGCCAGTGGGGGTTCCCTGAGTGCCCCTCTGTGCTTACTCTGCCTCCTGTCCACACCCACTGGACTCCAAGCTGGGGTTTGCAGGGCTGAGCTTGGCTCCTGCGAGGGCTCTTGGCGGAGAAACTGCAGAGCACAGTTCCCTCCACAAAGCCACACTGTTCTCAGCAAACCCTCCCAGGAGCGGGAGGCATTTTTTTCAAATGATTCAGCAGCACGTGAATGGGAAGGGCTGAGCCCAAGGCTCTGGCAGGAGAGTTCGCTGGCCCACAGGGGGAGAAAGGGAGGGTGGCAAGGCATGGGTCGGGGTCTCACCAGGGACAGAGGGTAGGGGCAGGATCCTGGGGGCTGGAAGGCAACAGGGAGGCTGGCAGGGAGGCTGAGGCTTTTCTCTGCACAGCTGAATCACTCCCAGGGGAAGCCAAAGCAAATAGGCAGGAAATGGAGATGGGAGAGCTGGTCTCCATGGAGACAGGCATCCAGTGGACAGCCACTCACGTGTGCAATAGAATCTTGAGCAGCCAGGCAGGCCTGGCACACTGATCAGCTGGGGCCAGCTTGTGGGCGGCACGGCCCGGAGTTGTGTGCACTGCTGTCCTCTGATCTGTGCCTGTCACCCTCTTCTCGCTTGCTGGTCCACCCTCTCCCCCTGTGCCCCCGTCTCATCTGCTGAAACAGTTCTTCAGGCTTAAGCAACGTGGCCAAGTCTTGTCCTCCCCTGGGCAGGCCCAACCCTGCCCCAAAGTTGGGGTGCTGTTTGGCTCTTTCCAGGAACCCAGTCTAGTCCTTTTCCCACTGCTCCCCAAGCTCCTGGGGCTGGAAGGGGTTTAGGGGTCCTGCAGGAAAGTCTGGTCTCTCTCAGCTGCTGCAGGGAGGGAAACAGCTCTGGGCCCTGCCCACCACCACAGGGCTGTTTTTAATTACTAAGCGGACGGCCCCTTTTTGGTCTCTTTTTCCCTAAAAGGAGCAGACTTGGAAGTCTTTTGCTCTGCTGACCCAAAGGGGCTGGGCATGGAAGAGCCAGGACAGAGCAGAGCTCAGTGCTCAGGGGGAGCCTCCTAACTGTCCACCCAGAGCACCTTAAGGGGACAGCAAGGCCAGAGATGGCAGCTTGAGCTGGACACCAAGCCTGTGTGCTGGTTCTTACACCCACTTCTTAACACCTGCCACTTAATCCCCACCCATGTCCTGTGTCCTCCCCAGCTCTTAGAGAAGGCCATGGCCTTAGGACTTAGAGAGCCAGGGCAGGTCTGCAAGCCTTGGAAACACAGTCCCCTTTTCCCAGTCACCATCTGCCTGTCCCAGCAGTGCTCACAACCACCTCTGCCCCTTAAGCCAGCAAGGTCTGCCAGTCCTGCTAACAGAAGTGAACACGGTCCCAGCAGACGGGGCCCTCACTATGCCCCACCTCACAGCCCAGCGAGGAGATTCAGTTACACACCCCTCTCAGATCGCACAGCCGCCTGAGAGCTGTGCCCCGAATATGTAACCCTCTTTTTGCTACGTGGCTGGACTTCTGTTTGTAGTAGAAGGTGTAGGCACCAGAAGTGGGGAAACAGTGCTTGAACCTGGACATCTTAGAGTTCATGGAACCCCCAGGTCCACCCTCCAAAAGAGGTGAACTTTGGCCAGGTTAACCCAGATTCAAAGGTGAAGCCAAGCAGCTTTGGCTGGATCGGGCAGCTACATGGTGCTGAGATGACACACTAATCCCAAGTGGCTGCCACAGGTGATAATAGAACTTTGCTACCTGTGTGTGATTTGAGGGTGTGAATGGCAAGGCACATGGCACCCCCTTGTCTGCATAGTTTAGACAAGGTATCTGGAACCTTACATCCCCCTCCCCAAATGCACTTCCTGTAGATACTCAGCACCTCCTTGAAGCCCACAGCATCCTCACCAGGGAGAGAGCATTGTTTCTTTTCAGATCCTTCAAAATGGTCTGCGTGGAATTCTACCCAGGGACAAGGAAATGGGCCACTGACCTTGGGAGGACATTTGCAGTTTGGCCCATAGGGTAGGCCTTGGGACAGGCCAATAGGGCCTTTGGCAAATACACTGAGACACTGGAGGTCTCCATCCTATCCTGGAGTGGGGGGATTGTGAACAGATGAATCAGACGGTGCTTTCCCCAGGAGAGAGGACCCATGGGTACCCCTCCCAGAGTGCAGCTGGAGCCTACAGAAGAGGACAGCCAGACGGGCTGGGGGCAATGCCTGCTGGTGACCAGGAGCAAATCCTCCACCTCATTCACTGCACACACAAGACACATGCTCCAGTGCTGGATTTTGACTTTGTATTGAGGAGAACATTGCCGAGTCCTGGGGAATCCCTATACATTACTCTGCAGACATTCAGTTTTGAAGGGCTGGGGTCAGGGCCAGAATCAGCATGGAGGCCACTGGGGTGAGGACATGAGTGTGTAGACCTCAGGTCTTCCATCCCTGGGCTCCCCTGTGTTCCTGCACTGGCAGAGTGGCCCAGGGGGAGACTCCTGTGGGATTTGTTTACACGAAGTATGTAGCAGGGCAGCATAGTGAGGTGTGAGGAGAACCAGACACCTTCCCTAAATCCCAACTGAGACTTGTTTTGTTTTCCCCAGGAACTTCCATGGGGCTTGCACAGGTACAGCAGAGTCCCAAAAGGTGTCAGTGTATGTCTGGAAGACACAGCGGGCCACGTGTGGGTGGTGGCCGAGGATATCGTGAGGAAGGAGAATGGGAGGAGCTGGGATCTTGGCAGGCTTTGGCTGGAATCTGTCTCACATGCTATGTCCCCTGGTGGCATCCAGGGTTTCCAGCCACCCACTTATGTCCAGCCCCCTCCTGGTACAGAAGCAGGAAGGTCCCAGCCTTTGCAGTCTTCCTGGGCCGTTACTGTCAGAGCCTGAACACGGCCAGTCCTCTGAATCATCTTGTGTAACCTTGACTTTCTACCCACCCCGTTCTTTTTCATCCCTGTGCTGGCTGGGTACAGTGGGGATTGTTTTTGCAGGCTCCTCCAAGGGGGAAGTGACATCATGTGGTGTCCTCAGCCCACAGGAGGGGGGCAGGGGCTCTGCGGTCGCATGTACTTTGAATTTAGTCGATGGCTGTACATTCCAGTAGCCAGCGTCTGGCAGGGAATTCATCAGCCAGTGTGTCACCCTCGATCTTAAACCCAGATGTTGTGTTAACGGCAGAGGGGAAAGAAGAAAAAAGCAAAATCTGAGCCGTTCGGAGGAAGGCCGTGGTTTTGGGGCACGGAGCAGTTAGAACACAAGTCTTCACAGAGATTTCCCCTCCCATGGTGCCTCTTCCTGGAGTGGGGGCAGGGAGCAGGGCAGCCCTCTGGAGGGGCGTGGACAGGACATGGGCTGACTCCAGCCTGGCGCCTGACAGCAGGCCCAGTAGGTGTCTAGTGAACACATGTCTGTGCCCTGGTTTTTTAACTCTCCCCAGATTCTTTGGGTCTCTTTGTGCTCCCCAAGCCCTGCTCGTTAAATGACCTAGGACTCAGAGAGGACTTCCTTCTCTCCTTCCAATGGTCACAGTGGTGACCATTGCCGTGCCCGTGACGTGCTTTGGAGAGCTCTGCCACCGCCCTTTTTATCAATAGAAACTGGGCTCCCCTGTTTTCCTGTCTGTCTGTCTGTCTGTCTGTCTGTCCACCTGACACCTGGATTGACACCTGGATTGAATGCCCCTCCAGAGGCAGATCTGTTGATCTGCTCCATGCCTGTCTCCTCGAGAGACGCATACAGGTGCCTGCTGCCCTGAGGAGCAGGAAGCTGCGAAGCTTCAGCCCAGCCTCTGTCCTCCACCCATCTGGGGGAGGGTGTCAGTGTTTTCAGAGAGTCACAGAGCTGATTCTTCTCTGCCTTTTTCCTCCCTCCTTGGGGTCCTGAGAGTTGAACCACTGAGTTGTGTCCCCAGCCCTTTTCAAATTTCTATTTTGAGGCAGAATCTTGCTAAGTTGCCCAGGCTGGGCTCAAACCTGCAGTCCTGTGCATCAGCCTCCTGAGTGCTGGGATTACAGGTGTGTGTGCCACCATGCCTGGTTTCTTTTTGTCATTGTTTTGTTTTGTTTGCCTCTCTTGATCCTCCTCTTTCCTTCATAATCTTTCATTTCATAAAGGGGGTTGAGGTGTCCCCCAGAATTCAGTGACTCCAGAAGATGAATTCGGGTCTCCTTGCACAGCTAAAAGCAGCCCAGTTAGAAGATGGAGATTCTGGAAGTGTCTGCATCCCCTGATCCCTCCTCTATTTCCCTGCAGGTATCTGGCAGGCTCTGGTGATTAAATTTCTAGTCTCAATCTCACAAGTCTGCCCTGGACCCACCCCCGGTCTCTTCTCTTCTGACAGTTTTAAAAAGGAAAGAGTGATTTGCAGCCCACTCCAAAGCAGACAGGCTGGCTAGCAAGCTGCATCCAACCTATCCCCAGGAGTCCACTTGGCATGTGACCAGGACCATGTCCCTCTGCCCCTGGCCAGCAGGATACTGCCTTGCAGATCCCTCACCTGCAGATATGGAGAACTGGCCCTCTCTTTGTAGCCTAAGATCACCCAGCTGGAAAATGGCTAATAAGGATTCATCCTTGAAACATCTCTTTCCTATAAGGACTCAGACTCACACGGGAGCATTTTCTAAGAAAATAGTGCTTGATCCTGAATGCACGGGTGGTGATGTGACCTTTTGATTGTTTCACTGTGAGTTCTGATTGCCAGTTATTGTGCATCTTTATGAGTTAAGCATCATACAGCGTATGGACCACTGGAAAGCAATTCTAGAAGGTTTCCAAAATAGGTGGGTGGCTCCATTTGGCCTCGACTGGTTGCTCCTGCATGGATTACTGTGTGACATAAAGAGCAAATTCCTAACAAAGGTCACTCAGCCTGCTTACTGATTTGCATAAACGTGCTTTTGTGCAACATTGCATAAGAAATATAAATTAGGTGCATAGTAAGAGGGACCAATGACAAACCTCTCGTGGGCCAGCGGCTTGAGGCTGTTGGGCTCAGCCCTGTTTCACCTCGAAGACGTTAGCTGAGCACTGCTGTTCTGCAGCTTTTACCTGTTAGGACCTCCTGGAGCCCTGAGCGGACACCTGTACAGGTGTTCGCAGTGGAATGGATGAGAAATGAAGACTATTCCAAGTGCTGCCGGAGGACAGAGTTTCCCAAACAAAGACAGGAAGAGGCTATTTTGCTCTGTCTTACAGGATGAAATAGAGGTTCTGCAGGCAGGTAGAGAGAGGTGACTTTTGGACAGAAGAAACTTGCCTATTTGCAAGAACACTTGGTATGTTCAGGGAAGGGCAGTGGTCAGTATCCGGAGAACAGAAAGAACTGGGCTAGGGATTGTCAAGCAGCAAGGGCAGCCCAGGTTTTTTGCTGGCACCAGGTTGCAAAGAGTTTCATATTTTAGGGGAAAGCAATTGGTAGCCAAGGAAGATATCTGAAGCTGAAGCAACATGACTGTAAACAGACAACTGGTGGGTGTGGGTGAGAGGATAGTGTGGGGACTCGGGCACCAAGACAGAGCTTTGGATCTCAGGTGGTCTGCCAGGTGGCTTTTCCCATATGTGGCTTTTCAGGGTAAGGCCTAGACTCACCTAAAAGATAGGAACCTGCAGCCAGGGCCAGTGCAACAGCTCTAACCGAAGCAGCAGTGGGGCTTGGGTCTGGGTGGAGCCACTGTGGTGTGGGACTTGGGAGAGGCTGGGACCCAGACCACATTTCTAGGGTCAGGAGCGTGGGTGCAGAGGGGCTCCCACGTGCCAGACCTCCCTGCTTCTGTGGGAGAAGAGTTTCCGAGAGACCTGAGCTGGAGCTGTCTCCTCCAGAATCACTGTCTTGCTCCTGTGCACAGTGGCTTGCCCAGGGTGACTTTCACACTGCACTTGGGAAGGCAAAGCTTTTAAAGCCATTAAAGCAGGCCATGCCTCCAGCGCATGACCTTAAAGGGAGAGAGGCGGATCTGCCCCTGTGACATGAACAGCTGACCCTTGTTGTCAGGTTACCAAGGAGAGAACAGAGGCCTGGCTTAAGTGCTTGGAGAAAGCTTGTGGGGCGTGACCCATCCTCAGCCTCAGGCCCCAGAACCTAGAACCTCTTGGGCCCGCTTGTCACACTCCTCATCTTTGCTGTGGTCAGGCGCGCTCTTTCTGTCTACCCTTCTTCCTCGGCGCCTGTCCCTTAGTTTTGCCAGCCTTGCCTGTAGCATTTCTTTTAACCCAGTGTATGCCCCATGAGCTATGACACTCTGACCCAGCTCTGGCCTGCCTCTCCTAAAGGTGTGTTGCTCTAAAGAATCCTCCGTAGGACATTTTCCAGGGAAACTTTTAGGACAGGTCATGGGGGTGGGCAATGGATAGACCCCACACCTAATGTGCTGACACCCTTTTAAGGTAGGTTGCTCCCTGCACTTAGCTCAAAATAAGCCTGTTTGCCAGTACCTTATGGAAGAGGGTAGCAGGCACGTCCCCAACCCTGCCTGAAGAGCAGGGCTGAAGGCCAGGCCGTTAGTTTATCTGCTGTCCTACACACCAACACACTTCCGGAGGAATGAAAGCAAGCCTTTGAAGTGTGCAGTCAGCAAACAGCTTCTGGGTTAAATCAGTGGCTTTGCCTGCTGCCGGGGAGCAGCCTGGGCTCATAGGAGGGGCTGTGAGCCCCTGTTCTGGACCCCAGGAATCAAGAAAGATTCTCACTGGAGAACCAGGGATGGAGAAGGGGACTTTCCACCTCCTCTCCCAGCTCCCAGAGTCAGGATCATCTGGCCCCTCATTTCACAGCTGGGGTGAAAGGTGGGCTCTTCTTCCCATAGGCCCCCTGCCCTAGCAGAACCCGGATGATCTCGCAGGAACTCCCCTTTCTCCGTGTCTTTGTGTTTTGCAGTGATCAGGGCCAAAGCGGTCAGTGAGAAGGAGGTAGACTCCGGGAACGACATCTATGGCAACCCCATCAAGAGGATCCAGTACGAGATCAAGCAAATAAAGGTAACGCTGCCCGGCAGCATCGTGGGGCTTGACAGACTTCGGCCAAAGCCTGGGTCTCCTTAACTCAATCCTGCAAGCTATACAGCAGAAAAGGGAGATTGTCAGGCTATGATCAGGTCCCGTTCTCTTTAACCCACAAGTGCCTGGATAGCTGAGAGGAAATGGCATATCCCTGGTGACTTCAGTCCCCTCAGAAATGTGTTTATTTTGATGGATGGCAGATCGGTAGTACAGCTTCTGGCTGGGTCCGCAAGGGCCGTTATGTCTGCCGCTGGGCTGTTGTGATTAGGGGCGGTAGCTCTGAGGACACGGGTCTTTGCCTGTGGGAGCCCCTACCCGATGGGAGGGGATGAGACCTCAGTGACCCGCCGTGTGTGTGGCCAGGCTGGCCATGTCTGCTTTTGATTCCATGAGGAAGAAGCATTTGGAGAAGGAAGACCCCTGTGGCCAGGTGTAGTTAAGGACAGCTTCCTGATCACTGTGATGGGGCTGAGTCCTGAGCAGAAAACTTGTCAGGTGGCACAGGGGCCCAGGTCAGAGGGCTGCAGGCCCAGGACATTGTCCGTGCACATGGGCAGAAACCTGGGGGTGCTGAGAGTAACTGTCTTGGTCTACAAGAGAGAAGAACGTCCCCAGTCGCAGGTACAGGAGCAGCTGTGGATCACGGTGGTAGAATGGCCATCTGCATGGAATTTTGTTGCAAAATTCTTAAGGGGAAAAAAAAAAAACCTTTGTGGTATTGGGATTCCTACCCAGGGCCTTTACACTAAGCTACATTCCAGCCCTTTTTTGTTTTGTTTTTTAAAATTGGAGACAAGGTCTCTCTGAGTCACTAAGTTGCACAGGCTAGACTTGAACTTGTAATCCTCCTGCCTCAGCCTCCCAGAAGGCTGAGATTACAGGCTTCGGCCACCTGACCCAGTCTAGAAAATACATTTTATCAGAAGGCCAATGGAATGCTTCGTCTTTACATGTATTGCTTCAAGATGACGACTTGTCTGTCAGTACTTGAGGCTTTTTATTTCTGAAACAGGAAAAAAAAAATCAGCTCTTATAACCTCATTGTGGGTGTTAAATACCAAAGCAGCGCCTGTAGCCCTTGGGCCAACAGTGTCACTGAACACAACATGGTAACATTGCCACATCGTGGTGACCTTTCCTGCTGTGGGCTGGAGTGGAGCTCTTGGAACGCTGGTTGGTCATGACGTCAGGGATGATCCCAGTCCATCTGGGTTTGTTTACTAAAACTCTCCAAGACTGGGAGTGTGGCTTGAAAGTAAAGCAGGAGGCCCTGGGCTTGATCTCAGCACTAAAAACAAAAGCCCCTGCCAGGGTACTGGGGAGATGCCTTCCTTCACCTGGGCTGCTGGTGTGTTCCAGGGCTGTAAGTAAATCAAACACTGAGAAATCAAACCCCCTGGCCCTTGGAGTTATATCAATTCCGAGGTGTTTCTCTGTTCTTGTCCCCCCTTCCCCCCGCCCCGGGCAGCCAGCAGCCCATCCGACTTCCTGGAAATAGGGCTGGGGCTGTAGCTCAGTGGACATGTGGCCCTGGCTTCAACCCTCAGCTACAGAAACAAACTGAAGAACAACCCAATTCCTGGATTTTTGGAAAGACCGAGGTCCTCCACAGTGGGCCACCTTCCTGCGAATTCACAGAATGCTCCCCAGAGATTCCAGAATGACCTCAAGGGGGTGTCTGAAATAGTTCCCTCCAGGCAAGTGTTGTGCTCACTTGACTAGAGCCACCATTGCAAGTAGACAGTGACCACAGAGAACGCTGGCCTCCGATCCGGCCATGGTACATTACTGCCTCCTTTCTGTACCTTTCTGCTGTTCCTGGTGCGGGCTGGGCCATCCAAGTTCCTGGTGGAGTGGAATTCACTGGCCCTGCAGCCCTTCACTACACACGCTATCTTTGTCTTTCCAGATGTTCAAAGGACCTGAGAAAGACATAGAGTTTATCTACACAGCCCCCTCCTCGGCAGTGTGCGGGGTCTCGCTGGACGTCAGTGGGAAGAAGGAGTATCTCATCGCAGGTGCGTGGGAGGGGAACCCTGGCTGTCAGAAACCCCCTGCGCAGGGAACTTCCGCCCAGAACAGCTCCATGGCTTCCCATTCTCCACCCTCCTCCCTAGGTGCAAGTGCCTCACACTGCCCTCTAGAGGTAGCCTGGCCAAGCTGCAGAGATATCTATGCTCACAGCTACCAAAGGAGGGGCCAGCCCTTGGTCAGCCAGCTTTGGTGGTGCAGGGACCAGGTGTGGCCCAGGGTCCATCTCCCAATGTACCCTGCTGCATCTTTGCCCAGGCCGAGGCTGTTGACTGTGGAACCTCTCTGCAGGGCCCTTCCACCTTCCTCTTCCTTCCCTGGGCTCTGACCCAAGGTGACTGTGTTCCAGCCGCTTTCCATGCAGATCCTGTTTAATTTCCTATGCAAAAGGTGCTCTCGTGACCTCATTTTACAGGTGAGAAAAGCTGAGGTATGGTAGCACACCCCAGATCCAGGGACTAGCCTGGGGTCAGCTTATACCTGCTGCAGAGGGTCAATAGTGACATTTTCAGTTGTGCAAGCTGGTTGATGTCATGTTGGCAGCTTGAAATTGGCCAGGGTGGGAGCATTTCCACCATATAAATTGATGAATGCTACACACTGGAGTTGGTGCAAGACATTTTTCAACACTGCTCTGCAATGTCACTATTTGGGCAGGGCCACCAGGAGCCCTGTCCCATCTCTGCCTATAGGGCTCAGCTCCTGACCTGCACATCCTACTGCTTCCTTCCCTCCGTGCAGTCCTTTCACTACCCCACGTCTCTGCCAGGGCGCTCCTCCTGCATTGCCCACAGGGACTCTCAGGCTGCCTCTGGACCAGCTCAGCCAGCCCCGGTGGGCCCAGCATGCAGCCAGAGCTGAGAGCCAGTGTCTAACCAGAACTTTCCCTGGTCCAAGTCAAAGGCAAAGCCTCCTTCCAGAGTTGCAAGCTCCTTGGCCTCACACACTCCACAGGGTGCACCTGGGCAGCTGAGACAGATGACCTGCCCTGCAGAGGGCACTCTTTCACCTCCTAGGGCCTTTGCAGTCAGGCAGCCCCGCCTCTTGCCACAGGTCCTGAGCCCCAGGACACTGGCCTCTGGTCCATGAGACAAGAGGGTCAGCCTGCAGAGCCCTGTGCTGGGGAGCAGCCCTCAGGCTGAGTGATGCACAGGGTGGCTCTGCTGCATATGTGGCTGCTGCCCCCCTGCCATCGCTATACCCCGAGAGCGAGGAAGCTGCAGGCTGTTAGGGGAGGCTGGTCTAGAGTTTCGGCAAGGCAGAGCCGTAGGTGGTAGTGGCCCCATGACTGTTGGTCACTCTGTTTTATGTATTTGGGGGATGTGGTAGAACTGATCTCATTGTGCCCCTTTTTTGCAAGAGGGCTCTCAGTGTAGTGTCCCAGCCTGTGGGTCAGTTGCTACAGAAAGCTGAGTCATTTCAGTGCTGTGTGCCGACACCATGGCTTCCCCCACGTTGGAAGTCAGAAGCTTCCTCACATGCACTCCCTGTGTGCCCTGCACTGTCCCTACACAGGCCCTTGACATTGTCCCCTATGTCAGGAGAAGACACTGCAGTAATGCAGTGCACACTGTATCGTCCTGCTGAAGCCTGAAGCCACCTGAACTATAGCTCCACAAACAATAAAGATTGAAAGCAGCCGAAAGGACAGTCACTTGGTAACCATGTGCCTGTAGCCTTCTACTCTTTCATGTCTACTGCTGGAACCAAGCAAGTCATATGAAGTACAGTTTAGTCTCTTCCCTGGCCATGAGGCATAAGATGGGTAAAAGGCCTTCCCTCTAACATGCCGCATTGTGTATAACGTAACACTCACTGTTGTATCATTTCTGTGCATAGAACAGTCGTGTAACTGTCGCTGTCCGTTTCCAGTTTTCTCATCATCCCAAACTGGAACCATCCCCTGAAACACCTACGCCCCACACCTCCCTTCCTTGGCTGCTGGCACTGCTCCTCTACTTCCTGTCTCTGAAACTGCCCATTCCAGGGACTTCCTACAAGCCAGTCACGCGTCCTTTTACGTCTGCTTTGTTTTACAGAGCGTAATGTCCCCAAGGTCATCCATGTTGTACCATATGTTGGACTTGCACTTCCTTTTCATGTGCACGCATTTGTAAAAAGATGTGATCTTCCACTTTGAATTTTATGTTTGATTTTGTATTAATAATTTCATTAACTTTCTAACTGCTTAACATCTCAAAGGAGCACTCTGAGTCCCCCATGATGCTGGAGAATTAAAGGTGCCAAGTGCTGACCCTTGTACAAAGGGAACAAGTGGGATGGGAGGCAGTCCAGGGAGATGCCCAGATGCGGGCGCCCGAAGCACACCCATGAGCGCTGGGACTTGTTTTCCTGGCCAAGTGAGCCGGCCTGTTGGTCTCCCCATGCCTCCTGCTGAGGATGCTGTCACCCAGTCCAGATGCACTTGAGGGCAGCTGGTCATTTTGTTTCTTAAATGCACAGAATAAGAGTCTGATGAGCTGGTCCAGAGTTGCCCCCGGGGGTGGGGGAGTAAGTGGGCGGTGGCTGGCAAGAGCTGAGTCAGCAAGGCAGCAGAACAGGAGAGGAAGCTTGGTTTCTAGAAGGATCCTCAGGGGACTCAGACAAGACTGCGTAAGACAGCCCCCGGTCTCTGTCCCCTTGGTGACCATTCTTTGAGGCACTCGGCAACGACACACCTACCCGCAGGGCAGCTGCTCTCCCTTGAGGGTGCGCTACTGCAACCTCCTTGGAGGAGCAGAAGCGAGGCCCACGTGGCAGCCTGGCTGACTCACACATCACCCCACGAGCCTCTCTGATCCCACTTTTTCCCAGGCTCGGTCAGGTGACTCCAGTAACTCTGGCCTTTCCTTCCCAAGGCACAGAACTTACTTCCTGTTCTCTGGAGTCGGGATGAGTTAGCCAGGGGCTGGGCAGGGATCACGGGACACAGTCAGCCACTCTGCCAGCCAGCACTGACCACACAGCTCAAGGCAGCCCTCCTCCTCGGGGCGGGTGACTCAGCTTCACATGTTGAGCTGGGCACTAGGGACCATGTTCGGGAACTCTTATAGAATTGGCCCTGTAATTTTCTTCTGCAGTCCTCTTCTCCAAAAAGGAAAAGTAAACATACAACCCTTACTTACACATTTTAATTCATTCCTGTTTTTCTGTATCCAAGACTCGTGCTTTGCTTTTTTGTGTGGCAACAAATCTCTATGTCATGTAAGCCTACGCAAGTCTTAATTATACTGAGAGGGGTCTCTTAACATTCAGGGGCGCCACGCCATTCATCAGTGACATCGGCAGTTCCTGTTAGCTCAGTAACTAGGAACCTTGAAAGTTTACAGTTTGACTCTGCTGTCTGCCTCTGCTGTCCGTGGAAGCTTAAATTGGTGATTAGAGACCAAAAGGGTTAAGAGCAGAAAAAAGCAGACTAGGAAGAAAATTACTAGACCAATGTACATCATCTGTAAATTTTATTATGCAATTACTATATGCAAGGAACTGTGGATATAAAAAGGGACCGGCCAAGCCCTCACCCTTCATGCTTATCTGGTTAAAGACCCAGATGCATGCAAAAGGCAGACGACAGTAAAGACTGGGATATTAACAACAGGCATGTGATGCGGTGGAAACCAACACAGAATGCTGGAGGATGGAGCCAGACTAGAAACTCTGCTTAGGTGTGACCGATGAAGCAACGTGCCTGGCACAGGGATGGCAGTGTCCCCCACCAAAACCCATCCAGGCTTCCCACAGCAGCTGGTCCACACAAGCTGTATTATTCCTTCAGCAAGCTACATTTCTATTAGTGGATTGTCCGCGGCCAGCATGGCATCTGAGATCTTTAGGTGGAGATAGAGGCACTTTGTCAAGCAGAGACATTCAGGGTATGGCCAGGGCCTCGGTGCCTCTCAGGGATTTGCCAGACTCTGACACTCATCCCTGGGTGTCTGTGCACCTTCACAAGGTGCCAGGGTAGCAGGAAGTTAGAGTTTTTAAGTCACCATCATAGCCACCCTTAGACCCTGTCACTGACTGCAATATGCTTGTTAATTCTTTTCTCCTGCCTGGCTAACGCTGAGACTGTCAGCAGTGTGCTATCTTCACCCAGGGAGGAAGGGAGCAGGCTCAGGAGCCTGAAGCACAAGGAACAGCGCCTCCTAGTGCCCGGCGGAGGGGATTTGGAACATTACTGACTAAACACTTCCATTTGGAAGTGGAAAAGTGCAGGATTGCAGGGTCAACATCAAATGGGAGGAATCCCGTGACTCAGTGTTATTTGGTGAAAAATAGGAAACAGCATGACCTACATACCGCATGATCTTTTTGTGTGTGAACTTGCCTATGAAAACATAGATAATAGCAGGGCGTGGTGGCACATGCCTGAATCCCAGCACTCAGGAGGCTGAGCTGCAAGTTCAAAGCCAGCCTGGGCTACAAAGTGAGTTCAAGGCCAGTTCAAATTGCATAGTGAAACCCTGTCTCAAAAAGTCATAAAGAAAGCCAGGTGTAGTGGCACATGCCTGTAATCCCAGCACTCAGGAGGCTGAGGCAGGAGGATTGCTGGGAGTTTGAAACCAGCCTGGGGTACAAAGTGAGCTCAAGGCCAGCCTGAACTGTGTGTGGAGACCTTGTCTCAGAAAGACAAAACAAACAAACAACAAAAAAAAACCCAAAACATAAAGATAGCAAAAAAAAAAAAAAAAAAAACCCCAAGGGAGTAGATTACAAAAATAAGGAAACTTTTTTAATTTTTGTTTCCGTACTAGGAACTGAACACAGGGCCTTCACACTAAGCTATATTGTTTTGGGGTTTTTTTTTGGTGGGGGGGGTTCTGAGACAGGGTCTTGCTAAACTGCCTAGGCTGGACTTGAACTTTCAGTCCTGCCTCAGCTTCCCAGAATGCTGGGATTACAGGTGTGTACCATAGTGCCCAGCTGATTTTTTTGCATTTTCTAACTTTTCTACAGTAAGCATCATTTATTTCAAAACTCACAGCACCACAACCGATGGTATGGTTAGAACTAACTCTCGGCACCCCTGAGTCCTGTGTAAATGTCAGAAGTAGGCAGAGGAAGGGAACTCGACACTCAGCCTGAGTGTGGGGAAACTTGTCTCTTCACAGGAAAGGCTGAGGGGGATGGCAAGATGCACATCACCCTCTGTGACTTCATCGTGCCCTGGGACACCCTGAGCACCACCCAGAAGAAGAGCCTGAACCACAGGTACCAGATGGGCTGCGAGTGCAAGGTAAGCACACCCACTGCTGCAGCCTCGAGGGGGCCGCTGGGCTGTGGGTCCCTGCCTCCATGGGGGGCCTTGAGTCTGCTGGATCCTGATTGAGAGGTGGGAGGGAGGCTGCCTGGCTGGGGACAGAGCCTCTGGTCCCCTGGTCCTCAGAGAGCCCTGCAAGGGGGAGTTTGGAAAGTAAAGGAACTTGGGGGCAAGCACACGATCCAGCTGTGTGGCTGGTAGCTTCCAGGAAGAGCAGCCTTCTCGGGAAAGGAGTTCTGTAGGAAAGCGCGTGCCAGTGAGTATTTTTCCACAAAGGTGCGAGGGTAAACCTTTGTGTGCCTTGTGAGAGAGCGCCCCAGGCATAATGCTTTTCCCAGCATCACCAACAGTTGCACACGTGGGGCTCTGACTGTGGGGCTCTCTGTGTGCTGGGAACGCTGCAAACGCCTGCCTCTCCTCAGAACCTGCCCAGAGCTGTAGTGCTACAGACACTTGGATGCAGCTGAGGAGAGCTAGATCTCCCCCAGGGCTCCCAGGCTAGGAGTGTGTCATCTCCAACACTTTGCCATTGTTCCCGAAGCAGGGAGCATTGCTGGGCACCCAGCATCCCTCCAGGTTGCCAGGAGTGACCAGGAATTTCCAGCCAAGCTCTGTCCCATGCCAACCAGCGCTGTATAAGGCTCCTCCCATTCCAGCCAGTGCTGCCCATCCTGTGCGCGTGCAAAGTGTGAATTCCAAGCTCACGATGCCCATGTGTGCCACCCACAACTCCTCCACTGCCTAGTGTGACATCAGAAGCAAGCTCTTCTTTGATTAATGTCTGCAAAAGTATTGCCCTCCCGTAGCCACAAGTTCCTCTGCTAAAATACTAGCTGTCTGTCACCTCTGACCTTGTGCTCGAGGGCAAGGTCTAGGCCTTCCTACTCAGCTGAAGTCTGTTTCCAGAAAATGTCAGATCTGTTATTATTCTGTGTGAATGTGTGTGTATGGGGGTAGCAGGGATTGAACCTGGACTCTTTGCACTGAGCTAGAGCCCTGGCTCTTTTTATTTTTCATTTTAACACAGTGTCTCACTAAGTTGCTGAATTTTCCAGGCTGGGCTTAAACTTGTGACCCTCCTGCCTTAGTCTCCTAGACTCCTGGGACTACCGGCATGCACAGCCAAGCCTGCCTCTGTTGTCATTCTTCTTGTTCTTGTACCTTTAGAAAGCTCGGCTAAAGTAAAATCATCTTCTGGTTAGAGAAGGTAGATCAGATAGCCCAAAGGTAGATCAGGGGCTGCACAGGTGGGTCACTGCACGGGCAGGTAGGTGCACAGCTGGGTTAGGTATACAGGTGGGCTGGTGCGTGGACTTTCCCTGGCCCTCGCCCACCTTGGGCACCTGCCTACCACTATATGGAAGTTGTGAGGCAACACTGCCTTCCTGAATGCTGACATAGCTGGGTCCTGGAAATGCACCTGAGTGGCCTGGCCCCTGCCCATTCCTTGGTCCTGGGCTAAAGCTGCCTATTTGTCCCCAGATCACGCGCTGCCCCATGATCCCATGCTACATCTCCTCCCCGGACGAGTGCCTCTGGATGGACTGGGTCACAGAAAAAAGTATCAACGGGCACCAGGCCAAGTTCTTCGCCTGCATCAAGAGAAGCGACGGCTCCTGTGCATGGTACCGTGGGGCGGCACCCCCCAAGCAGGAGTTTCTTGACATCGAGGACCCGTAAGAGGCTGACAGCACCCCTGTGGCCAACTGAGAAGCCTCTAAGCGTTTAGACTGGTCCAGCTCTGACATCCCTTCCTGGAAACAGCATGAATAAAACAGTCATCCAAATGGGTCACATCAGTGTGATTCTGCCCCTCCCCATTGTCCTTCTAAACATGGTTATGGGCTAGAGGGAGCAGTGGGCCCAAATGCCCTGTACCCCTCCCTCCACCAGCCAGGCACCAGGTGTTTCAGCCTTCGATCCTGGTGTGGGCAGGGGTGGGACATTTAGACTCCTGCCCAGGCCTCTTTGGCACCATCCCAGAGGCTGGGCGGGCAGCATTTAGGGTCTCAGTCGTCAGGTTGGGGCAGAGCCTGGAAATGTGCATTTTGCAGAAACTTTGAGGGTCATTGTAAGACTGCGTAGCAGGCCTACCAGGTCCTCTTCATCCTGAGAGGGGCATGTCCCTCACTTTCTGCAGCAGCCACGTCTCTGGCTTAGGTTGGCAGTCCCTGGCCTTTGCAAGTGCCCCTCATCTCCCCTGGGCCCACCGTGGACTCCCCCAGGTCCAGAAGCAGCCCTGGACCCAGGGGCTCATTCTTAGAGAAGTCCCACTCAGTCTTATGAATCTACAAAATGCCAGTAGGAGCCTCCTTTGGGACCCACAGAGATGTGCAGCGAGAGACTGCTGCTGAGCCAGGTTTTGACTTCATCTAAGTCTCTCCAGCTCCCCACCCCACAGTCCCCAGCTCCTTCTGGGTATCTGTGTGGTTTCCTGCAGGGCAGGTGTCTGGGACAGGGAGGTTGCTCAGTTGCCCTCATAGTTCACCTCCAAGCTTCTCCAGTTGCTCCTGCCTCCTTCCCACCCGACATCGGGGAGCTGGATTGAGCCACAGAGCTTTGCTTTCCCCAAGACGTTATGCAGCTTGGCTGGCTGTGTTCCCTGTTTGCACAAACTGAGGGTGTAGATGCTGGTTTTGCTGTGCCCTACAGGCTTAATGAAATCTCCCTCCAAGGCTGACAGTCACTATTTTGCTGTGGATTTCTGCAAGTGACATTAGCTAAGTGTATGAAGCCTCACCCAGGGAGGTGGGCAGCTTGCGTGACACTTTTGAGTTCTTTCTGGGCCTCTAGGATGCTGTGGCCTGTTTTAAGAGGCATCTCAGTTTTCTGAAGATGAATTCTTAAATAACGTGTGAACGCAAGTTGCAGGTTTGCCAAGATATGCTTCTGTTTCTTATGTCACAAAAAGATTACCCACTTAAAGACACTTCTTCACAGGGAACTAGGGAACCTACCTATTCCAGGAAAATGGTTTTCTGATGCCAATACCCTGGGAGTTCACACATGCAGAACTGCCTCAGTACCAACACAGAGAATCTCGTTTCTCCTCTTACCGATGTTATAAAGATAAGCTTCTCTGAGCACAAACACACATGCACACAGACACACACACACTATGTAAACACATGTATGTGTGCACACAAACAATGCAAGAAATCTGACAGCCCAGGAGTGGCCCTTCTGCAAAATGCTTCCCAAGTCACCATCCTCTAAGCCTGTTTTATCCTGCAGCAACCCCAAAGCAACTGAAGACTCCTGACCCCCAAGTGGCACGCAGCCCCTATGCCCTCTGGGACCTGGTCAGCACAGAACTTGATGACTTCCCTTTCCATGACAAACTGGGAGACTATCCAGGAATCAACTCCTGCCCTGAGGGCACTTTCATGCTGTACAGTGATAGAAAGTTGGTAAGATGTCATAATGGACCAGTCCATGTGATTGCAGTATATACACCACCACCAGACCCCTGCCCCGATCAATATAACACCCCGCCCTGTTTGCTTCCTGTATGGTGATATCATATGTAACATTTGCTCCTGTTTCTGCTGACTTCTGAAATGTTTTGGTTTATCTTTGACATCCGCTGTGATCATTCCTGTGCTGTGTTTTTTATTACCCTTGATAGCTGTTAGACTTGCACTTTTGAGACACGGTTACTGCATCAAGGAAGCGTCTGACCCGGAGTGGAAGGCATGGCGTGGCAGCTGGCCCGTGACAGTGGATCCCTTCTGATCTTTTCTTTAGTTCCTTGACTATCTTTGCTTTTCCTGCCTCCCATCTTTTGTTCTCGGGTTCATATTATTACAAAGGAAAGAACCGCTGAGTGGTTTGGTTCTAAAAGGTGGCCTTTATGTTCAATCCACACACACTGGTTTTCTAACCAGGCTGAGCAGCAGGAGACAACAAAGACAGATCACGAGGAAGTGCCAGTGGCAGCCGAGAGACGGAGCCACTCAAATACCCTTCACAGTAAAGAACTGCGACATACATAGTTTGCGAAGTAGCTCCATTTGGCCTTGTTTAATTTATGTGTTATATCCTAAGCACCACTCTTTTCTCCCTCTGTTCTTCTCATTTTGCAAGCAACTCAAAATATTTAAAAATGAAGTTTACATTGTAGTTTTTTTAAAAATCTTTGCTTGATAAGTATTAAGAAATATTGGACTCTCTGCCATAATTTAAAGCTTTGTTGATTTTGTCTGTTTTTGTTTGGATTTTGTTGTTGTTGTTGTGGGGGTAGCAATGTGTTCATGCTGGAATATGAAGTCTGAGACCCCCCGCCTGAGCTGGGAACACATGAGAGTTGTTGAAAATCAACAAGCAGACTGCGCATGTCTCTGATGCTTTGTATCATTTTTGAGTGATTGCTCCGTCAAAGGACAATAAACAGTATTATCAAACGGAAGCCGGCTCTGTCTGTGTGGCTGTCTGCAGGGTTCACAGCTGCTGCTTTTTAGCTCAAGAATAAGGACCAAGCACCAGCAAAAGCCCATCCCATCCAAGGGAAGGGGCTCCCTCAGTGCCCAAGGGCAAAAGACCAGGGGACTTCGAGAGGATAATGTGGGAGGGGGCAGTGACAGGGCAGACAGAAGGAACATGTTTTCTTTCTTTTTCACTACTGGGGATTGAACACAGGTCCTTCACACTGGGCCAGTCCCCTGTCCTTTGTTATTTTTGTAAAGCTTCTAAGTTGCCCAGGCTGAATTTGAACTTGCAATCCTCCTGCCTCAGCTTCCTAGTGTGCTGAGATGACAGATGTGTACTACTGTACCCAGCTGGTAACATGGTTTTAAGTGGGCACAGAGCCAGGAAGATACAATGGTGTCCCCTTCATTCATTCGGCACTTACAAACTTAGAGGCAACGCCAGTGAGCCTCTCCCTGCCTGCCTCCTCCCGTGTCCATGCCCACCTGCTGGGGCTGGCAAGAAAAGTTCCGATTTCATTTATAAATATCTCAGCACCTATGTCTGAAAACTAACAGACATTTTGAAAACACTCCAGAAATGCCTTTAGCATGCTTTAGAAGTACACTTTGATTTTATTAATGTCATCAGATATCTAGTCAGTATTCTGACATCTCTGTCTCATAAATGCTTTTTTTTTAATAAATGCTTTTTATGGTGTATTGCTTTGAATCAGAGCCACATGTGATCCAGCAGTTGCAAATGAGCCACACTATGGTGTGGATATGGCCTGTGTCTGGCAGGGTCCTCAGGGTCCTACTGTTAACAGCTTAGGGGACCTTCAAGAGGTGGGGCCTGTGGGGCCAGCACTGGCCTCTGTGCTTTCTGGCTTACTGACTGGCCACGTTATCTCCTCAAGCACACACTCACTAGGATGCCCTCCACCATGACAGGATGCAGCCCAAGAGGGCCCTCACCAGAGGCCAGATCAGTGGAGCTGCCCAACCTGGGCTGTCAGCCTCCCAAACTATGAGCATGAATCTCTTCTCTTTATAAATTACCTACTCTGGATATTTTGTCATAGTTAACAGAAAATTGGCAAATACAGTTAATGTGTTTCAAATCTCTTCAACCTACACGTTTCTTCCCCCCAACCATTTCACTCCTTCTCCTGTGGGAAAGATGGGCACATCACATCTTAAATTCTAACCAAATGTCTCATACTATTTCAACACATGAAAAATTAATTTTCATGAGAATTTGAATAGTTGCCCACCCTCCAACCTACATGCAAAATTGGGGACAGCTGGAAGAATTGTTTTCCATTTTGTATAGCTAACCACCTGAAAAGCAGGAACAAATTTTCTGAAGTAAAGCATGAAACCAAGTTTGTACCAATGTCTGTGCTGTAAGACATTAAATTCTGCCCACTTAACATCATCCACTGCAGAAATATTTGGATTGGGTTTTTTTTCCACATGGTGAAATACTGGGGGGAAGGAGCAGTAACATATTATGATAATAGCACAAAAACTTTCAGGGGCACTTGGGGGACTCTCCCTAGCATTTGCAGTTCATCTCAGCCCACAAGCCACATTTCCATCCTTGCAAACCGCACCTTAGATGTTCTCTGCCTATGTTACTCATTTATGCATTTAGGTCAAATGTGGCATTAAAGAAAAACGATTTCTTAGTATGGAAATCTTCAAAAATATACACAAATACAGAGAATGATAAAAACCAATCCCATGTGTCTGTGATCCAGTTTCAAAAATTATGCAAGTTTTGTTGGCAAATTTAAATCAGTATGTAGACGCACAGTTTGGGAAGCTGAAAGCCCATCAGGCAGCTCCGATCTGGCCTCTGGTGAGGGGCCCCTTGGGCTTCATCCTGTCATGGGGGAAGGCATCCTAGTGGGTGTGTACTTGAGGAGAGATCACGTGACCAGTAAGGAACCCACAAAGCACTGAGGCCAGTGCTGGTCCCATAGGCCCCACCTCTTAAAGGTTCCCCAACCTGTTAACAGCATCACACTGAGAATCTGGGGTGCAAATGTCTGCCTTCCCCCTGCTTTCAGCTGGGCATATCTACGGTAGTTTTGTGTTTAGCATTTTGAGGAACTACCTTTCCACAGCAGCAGCCTGCTTTGCATTTCCCACCAGCAATGTGTGAGGAGCAGCATGCTTTCAACTTACCCTTTCTATGCTTCTTCTAAAGGAGGATCCCCAGAACTCCCCTTTGCTAGGCCAGATGATAATTTACAGTATTCAGGAAACTTCTAAGGTGTAAATTCGAAGTAACAAGGTCAGTTTATTTTACATTAAGAAAATAGATCACATTAGAAATCATGACGTATGAACCATCTACACACGTGGGGAGGGTTCTGGGGAATCCCAGAGGAGGGCAACCTGTGGTGACCGATTTGCCTTGCCCACTGGGTACGTGGTGCCGGCCTCAGCATCCCACATAGCTGGCCTGGCCTCCCACCCTGTGCTCTGCGGTCAGTGCCCCTTCTGGTGGCCGCCCCTTCTGGACTCAGGTCTACCTGGAGTCCTCTGCCCGTGCCGCTCCTTCCCCTCAGAACTTCATTCCTTGTTCTTCCCACAGCCAGCTCCCAGTCTCGACACAGGCACCCCATCTTCACAGGGGCACCAGTCACCTTAATTATGCAGACTTGACTCTGATCATTCCCTGCATGCTGTCAACCTGCATCCTTGTTAGCCAAGACATACTACTGCTTGGTGCCACTGAGTCATGTGAAAGGGTGTCCCCCTAAGAGGACAAAGAGGACACTGTGTGCCAGAACCTTGGATCTTCCCCCCAGGGAAGGGAAGAGGCTTCTGGGCTCTGGTTGGGGCTGCCTGGCAAGCACTTCCTACAGCACCTTCAGGTCCTGCTGGGGAGAAAAGAGCGAGAGAGCACGGAAGTGCACAGAGAAAAGGCAGATCAGGCCAAAGGGCCCCCAGGTGAAGGTCCTGGCAGGAGGGGATGGCATGGCAGGAGGCAGCAGAGTAATAGAAGGATGGGTAGGGGTGCAAGGGCAGGCAAGATGGCTCTGAAAGTGTGACTGTGGTGTGGTGTGGGTCACTTGGGCATCTGAAAGAACATGAGTACATGAAAAGTGTGAATACCATGCGGATATGTGCGAGTGTGTGCCCAGGGTGTGTGACTAGGAGAACCCCTGGGGCCAAGCCCCATGTAGAAAGAAGTCCTGCCAAACCCACTCAGGGAAGAGTCCTGCAGCCTGAGCACAAGCTGCTGGGGTGGCAGGGCCTGAGGGGCTGCTACGGCGTCCCCAGACCTAGGAGTCCAGGGGCTTCCCCTCCAAATGACTGACAGCCAGGGGGACCCTGCGGACTGGATCAGCCCTAGGGTTCGTTTACCCAATCCAAGCAGCTCGCAATGACTGAGGTTGGTATCTCCAAGCACCGGTGGGGAGGGACACTATATTAAATACAGATTTACTAAATAAATACGGATTAATAACACAAAATTACAAACTATTTCCTGCCTTTCTCAAAGCATCTCACAGTTAGCCGTCTCTGTATGCACTGACCTCCTCTGTGAGGTTTTCATGTGGCGCCCCCTCCTGGCCACTGCCTGCCTGTGGCCTGTGATCCTTGGGTCTCGCAGAAATGTCTGACAAACACTACCTACCATTTAGGGTTTGTTTTTTGTTTTTAATTAGACAGGATGGAAAAGTTATGAGAAAGCTGCTAGGTAGCAGAGAGAGGTCTTTATTATTTTCCCAAACTCAGTAACTTCACAAGGAGTCACACTCTCATCCTTTTTTTTTTTTTTTTTAAATTTTGAGCCAAGATCTTACTAAATCCCTAATTTGCCCAGGCTGGGCTGGAACTTGAAACCCTCCTGCCTGAGCCTCCCAGAGTGCTGAGATTACAGCTGTGTGCCAGCTACTGTTAGCATCAGTAAGTGACAGTGGTGTAAGGGCCTCCCTCTGCCTTCCCTAAGCACACCGGTCACCACAGCCTGCACCTTTTTACCTTAGCCAGGCTGCTGGAACTATGCAGGTGGGCATATCTCATTGGAGCCCTGCCCCGCTGAACAGATGGGCCCACCAGCCACACCCAAAGCATGAAGTGTGGTCTGGGCTTCATGAGGGACCCTGGGAGCCTGCTCTTCTACACATGGCAGGCTTCCCTCACACACTTGGGAGAGTGAACAAACGACTTTTGGGATGGTGTCCAGCTTTCCTATTAGATGTGGCTGTCCAGGGGCCCCAAGAAAACCTGCCTCTGCAAGGTACTGGTGACAGGTTCAGAGGCCCTCAATTCACTCCACCCTCCACCCTCATCCCTCCAGCCCATTGACCCATTGATGTTTGGACCGGATCAGTTTCCTGTGGTTGCCAGACGGATGGCCACAGACCAAGTGGCTTAAAAAATGAGAGATGGCCAGGTATGCTGGTGCATGCCAGGAATCCCAGCACTTGGGAGGCTGAGGCAAAAGGATCAGAAGTTGGAGGTTAGCTAGGTTTACGTAGTGAAACTTGACCTCAGAAAAATAGAAGATAGAAAGTTCTGGAGGCCAGAAGTCTGAAGTCAAAGTGTAACAAGTTGTGTTCCCTCTGAAGATTCTAGGGTAGGGTGTTTCCTGCTTTTGGTGACCTTGGCCATACCTCAGCTTGTAGCAGATTCTAGTGCTGTCTCCACCTTCACATGGTTTCCTCTCTTGGGGTCCTCTCTTCTTCTGATAATACCAGTTGTCACGTGACTCCACTATTATCTCATCTTACCTTGACGATGCTTCTGGTTTATAGCCCCTGCCTCTATCCAGCTCGCTCTGACATTCCAAGACAAGGCAAGAAGAAATCTAATAGGCCCACAACATGCACTGCCAGGGGTCATGAGGACGGGGACAAAACCCAGGCCATATTGGGACTTAAAATCCAGGACCTTGAATATTCTTGAGAAGTCACTATAATCTAGTCCCAGAGACAAACACACATGGCCAAGTGCTTGCAAAACCAGACTAACACAGCAGGACAAATTAATGCTGTCACAAAGTGTAACTGAGGAAAGCACAGACCAAAGGAAACTGATGAATCCAAACTCACCTGCACAGAAAATATGCAAAACACAGTGAGCGCTGCTGGTGGGTAAGGGTGAGAGGGACCTGGGGAGTGAGCAGGGGCGAGGCACGGCCTCTGCGAAAACCCAGGCAGGGTTAATGCAACTGGGGACAGCTCCTGAATGCACTGGGGACAGGTGCCAGCAGTGCTTGCAGGGGTCTTTTCAGAGATAGAAAACTTGAGGAAGGAGGCAGGCAAATGCACCAACCCTAACCCTGCAAGCAATGTAAGGTCGGTTTGCTGCTTTTTGGCCAAACCACCGAACCTATCTGTGAAAATGTGCACACCGAGGGGAGGGGACCCAAACGCCCCACCACAGGACCTTTCCTCAAAAGGATTCAACCAGACCAGGAACCGGAAGCTAACAGGGCAGTTTCTAGTAAACTGTCCGGGTTGGGCGGGCCCAGCATGAGCAGCTTAGAGGAAGCCAAGCTGCTGACTGGAGGTCAGAAGGGAAGTTATTTAGTCAGTAATGTGGCCTGGGCCTCTCCAGCAATCAGTGCACATCTGCCACCATCCACGGGGGTCTACTGTGCCTCAAGGCCCAAGGCAGGGAGCCAGCCACTGGGTGACAGTATCACTACTCTGATAGTGTACCTTTTTTTTTTTTTTTGTCCTTCATCATCAATATTTCTCCAGTTTTCTCTTTTAGGATTAAAGATTTTTCGATTGTCTTATCTCAAACATTTTATTTTTCACTTGCTTCTCTTCCATAAACACTTATCCATGGTGTACCTACTACAGACCGGACCCAGGGACATTCAGATGAATGAAACATTGTCTTGGCTCTTTGGTGTCATGATGGGGAGAAAGGCGTAGTCCACAGAACAATCCAATGTAACAACAGGGATGGAGGAAATTCAGTTAGACTTCTCAGAGGAGGAGGAGGTACCTAAATGAAGGACTGAAGGGCATGTAGGAAGGGGAATTCTAGGCCAAAGGTCAGTCTTGAGCCTGAAGTGGACACAGCCTGATCGGAGGTAAGGTCTGAGGATTTGGATTGGGCCCTGAAGAAGGCTCCAGAATGGAAGTGGCTGGTACTAAGACAATAGGACAAGCAGGGCCCAGGCCCCAAGGACCATTAGTCTATGCCATGGAGCTCAGGGTGCTGGTCAGCATCAGAAGCCAGGGAAGAGTTTCAATTAAGATGAGCAACGTGTTCAGGTTTGGCTTTTTAATATGCCGGTCTATTTGTCAGTTTGAGCAATGCATCTGACTATCCCAGTAATGGAAAGACAGGAGGGAGGAACTTCACTTGGGAAACTGGATAGGAGTATTTCAGAGGTAAAATCAGAGGTTTGTAGAATGATTTACACAGGTGGGGAGAGAGAGGACCCCAAGATGCAGGCCATACAGGTAGATCACCAGAACCACTGTGTATGACTTTTAAAACAGGAAATGAGTGCAGGAATTGGTTACAACCTAATGGGACAAACTCCCTGAGATGCCAGCTAGGAGACTAGCAAAGGGCAGGGAACCTCCCAAGTGAGGGACAGAGGCCGGAGGCCATGTTACAAGAGTCAAAGGAGGGGACCTAGAGTAGCTGGAACCTCTGCTGACTGCAAGGCAGAGATGCAGTGAGAGGGAGGCCCTTTCATCTGCCCTCTGGTCCTGACAGTATCACCTGTGGCTGGGCCTGCCTGGAAACCAGTTCACAAGAAGCCTGCTAAGTCCAACTGTGGCAGCCCTGCTGGGACACACAAGCAGCTGTGAGGGGAGAAGATTTGGTCTGAGCACTGGCAAACCAGTACAAGCAGGCAACAGTTCAGAGAGAGGCACCCTTTGGGAGGACAGGGTAACACTGCCCATCTCTTGACATGGTAAGTTGGAGGTGCCCATGAGACATTCAGGGGCAGCTGTCCAGCGAGCAGGCAGTTCCTGGACTTTTGATTTCAGACAGAGCCTGGGGAGGGAAGACGGTCGAGCCTGAAGATCTAGTAACAGTAGGAATAGTAACCAATAGGGTCAAGGGTAGCTGTTCATTTGACTTCAAAGAAGCATTCATGTTATTTTTTAAAATGTTGACATCATTTTATACTCCCAGAAGCAGCATGGGGGTTCCCAGCTGCTCCTTTTAGTGGGTGTAAAAGGTGCCTCAGTGTGGTTTTCATTTGTATTTCTCAAGGGACCTTTGAGGTTAAGTTACCTTAGGAGACTTTTCTGTGGCTCACCTAAACACAAGACCTTGGGAAGATTCTGAAGGCCTCCACAAGAGAATCTGAAAGAGAAGCACGTGCATGTGGGTAGACAAAGGCTCCTAACAACTTCCAGGTCTCAGATTACATTGTCAAGTTATGCAGGCCTTTTAGGCAATTCCTTTGTCATCTGGTTAATAGTGAACTTGAAGTGGGGCAGATCCAGGTCCAAACCCTCACTGCACCACATGCTCAGTGAGATCTTGCAAACTCAGTTTTCTCACCTGTAAAATGGGTGTAGCGTTACCTTTTTCTGGGGTTGCTATGATTAGTGGCCACCTTAACATCTGGCACTAAACATGAACTCCTCGCTAGTGGCAAACACTGCTGACTTTGTTATTAAAAGAACCAGAGATATGCTATGGATCACCTTTTTTTCCCACAGGAGGAAATCTAGGTCTGGATAAATTAAGCATCCAAAGCAACCTGCTGATTATGGCAAAGTCATCTTACACATTACATAAGGCATGGGACAGTGAGCGATGCCTTTGAATCGTAGCGTCATGGCACAGAACACTTTGATCAGGACAGAAAAAGTGGTCTGGAGATAAAGAATAAGCCTGAAGTCGGGCATGGTTCTGTACATAATCCCTGCACTCAAGAGGCTGAGGTGGGAGGTCCACTGCAAGTTCAAGGCCAGCCTGAACTGCACAGTGAAACCTTGTCTCAAAAATACAAAAAATAAATAAAAATAAACCTCAAACTAAATCTCTTAATGGAGTGTTCTTGCAGATAAGACAGTCTTAATCTCAGGTTAAGTGGGTTTGGTTTCTTTTTGCAAAAAAAAAAAAAAAAAGAAAGAAAGAAAAGAAAAGAAAAGAAAAGAAAAGAAAGCGAGAGAGAGAGAGAGAGAGAGAGAGAGAGAGAGAGAAACTAGCCAGGCATGGTGGCACACGCTTGTAATCCTAGCATTTAAGAGGCTGAGGCAAAAGGATCACTGTGAGTTCAAGGCCAACCTGGGCTACAGGCAAGACATTGTCTCAAGATAGAACAAAAATACTGTTTTACCTATTCTCTGTCCATCTTCGCCCCAGAACTACGAGAAGGGCATGAAAGCACCTTTTGGTTGTCTACCAAAGGAATACAACTGCCACCATCCTGATCAGACAACTCTCTAAACCACTGCCACCCCGCCAGCTGCACCTGGCGTATCTAAACATTAGCAGCCCTGATACCAATAGTAGCCACTACTCCCTGTGCTTTCCCACGCCTCATCCCTGGGCAACCATTATTACTGTGCCCTCTCTCAAGCCTTGTTCTTGGCAGGTAGCCACAAGCCTCTTTCACTTAACTCCTCCTCCCCATGACCTTATAACACCCTGTACCAGAGTGGCTGGCCAGGTCTCTAGCGCCAGTGAGGTCCCTCTCTGGTTTGTTCTGAAATAAACCTGTCCTGTTGAGCTTGTACCTTTTTTCTTCTTTTCCTCACTTCTGTGATCTCGCCTTACTCCTACTCACCTGCCTACTTATCTTTCAAGGCAGCAGATACGACGGTGTTCTGTCTTTTGGAGAAAATAGTTTACTCTCGCCCCGTGATTCCCAAGGAGTTTTTGAAGTCAGGCCAGGAAACCCTGTCCACCTTCTTGGGGAACGGGACCGTAAGGAAGCCCATGAAGCTGCTTTGAGGGAAGGGAATTTTACTGCAAAGCGGTACGTTTCCAAATGTCCAACCTCTCAACGAAGACCTTCATGTAGAGCCGTGCAGGATGAAACCAAAAGGAAGGGGCCAGTGGGGCTGGAGAGATGCACAGAGGCCCCTTAAGATTTGAAAGGTCGATAGCTGAAAGTGCCTGATCCTTTCCCCTCAAGACCCGCCTCCCCGGGCACCCCTAAACTTGCAAGGAGCAGGCTGCCTTTCCGGGGGAGCTGTTTCGTTTACCAATAACACAGATTCCAGAGAGGAGGACCGGACGCCGCGCGCCTCTGAGCGGCCGGGGGCGCAGCGGGAGACCTCCATTAGTACCCAACGCGGTGGCTGGGCCCAGACGCAATGGGGAACCGCTCGCCTGCCTCAGCACGCTAGGAACGTACGCTTAGCGCTTCCGCCACAAGCAAAACGAGCGACCGCCCCGGAAGTGCGGCTCCCTAAAGTGCTTTGCAGCCAAGGGGGCGGAGCATTTTTGACTCTGCGCGCCTGCGTCATCGCGTGGGCTGCCGGGGCCTCGGGACACGGAGGTGACGTAAGCGCGCGTAAAGCGGACATGGGCGGATCCATAGAGTTGGCCCAAACTAGCTCCGCCTCTTAAAGCTGTCCGGGCCTCTCCGCTTTGGCGCAGTGCAGCGGTAGGGCGCGGCTCCTTTAAGCGTCGCCGGGACACGTGTGTGCAGGCGCCGGAGGCCCGGATGGTGTGCTTATGGGCCTGGGCCGAGGAGACGCCAGCGCTGCGCGGTCCTGCTGCTGGTAGCTGAGGGGCCGCCGAGGATAACCTGGGGCCGGGTGGGTTGACACCGGGGCTTCTGCCGGGCCTGAGGTACTCCGGGGGAGAAGTAAGCGCGCGTCCTCGGGGCCCGGAGGAAATCCCAGGGAAGGCAAAGGGATACGTCGTTCTCGAGGAGCTTGGAGTGCGGAGCCCCGGGAGGGTGCGAGGCCGCGCCGTCTGTACAGGAGTCCCGGCTGCCCCGGAGCAGGGGACTGCGCTGCTCGCTGAGGTAGCGTTGTCCGCCCCGGGATGTGGCCTTCGGGGAGACTCGGGGATGTGCTGTTGAGGCAGTAGTCGGAGGTGCTTCGGAGAAGGATCTTGGGCCGCGCGATCCCCGCAGGGATTTTGAGGTGACCCAGGGGTGCCCCCGACTCTTTCGCACGCGTCGCCCGCTCTGTCCGGAGGATAGAGGGCGGAGCTCTCCCCAGGCAGGAGCGCAGGGTAGGGGAAAGGCTGCGACCTGGTCCGTGTTGGGCAACTCTTTGCCCACGAAGGCATCTTCACGCGGGGTCTGGACTTCACTTTGGAATGGCCTCAAAGTCAGGGAGAGAGCATTCGCTACCTAGTGTGCTAGTTAGCGTCTCGTTTCACTGAGATCTGGGGAAGGGAACCTTCCACGTGGTCACGGTCGCAGAAGGCCCACACAGAGCCTCGGCAGGGCCTATGAGTTTTAAGATGCAGGTTGCGCTTGTTGGGTTGTGTGACTTGTCGCCTGGAGCCCCGGGTGCTAGAATAAGCATCCTCAGACAGAGGAGAGGAGGAAGTACCTCAGCGCCCACACAGTCCGGTTCCTGCAGTGGATGCAGAGGCAGGCTCCAAGGAGACGTGCGTGTTGTCCTACCGCGCCCCACTCGGGATGCCCTGCTCTGCGGAGCCCTGGAAGCCCCCTCAAAGAAACTCCGAGGAGGCCTCAGTCCTTCTGGCTTGGGCTCCCTCTTTCCAACACGTGTTGACTCCGTGGGTCTTGAGTGCAGTTTAACTTGGAAAAGTGAATTTGGGGGCTTGGGGGGCTTTAAATGATTTCTGATTTAGGAAGCTGTGTTTGAATACTTTCAAAGGTGTAAACATATTTTGATAAGTATAAGCCAGTGTGGGTCGTTAAGAGAAATTTGAACTGGATAAAGCATCCTTTCTGCGTGAAGCGTTTGCATTAGTATGTGTGCCAATCAGAGGGTCTACTGGTGATTATGGGAACATTTTTCTTGGTTCATACATTTCAGAGAAATAATCATTTTTAGGCCCTCACTTAAGATTCCAGGTGGAGTTGGTAGGCGTTGGTCTTTCTGCCACAGCTGGAAACATTTTGTATGTTCCAGATCTCTGACTCTGCATTAGAGCTGGGTAAGTTACTTACCTCAGGTGAAACTAAGTTAAATCTCCCAAGTGTTGGTTTTCCTCTTGGGACGTGGCACCTGAAATCGAACTGGTGGGCTGTGTTGGTCGTTCTTACCTGTGTAGTGTGAGATGTGAGTCCTGACCAACAAAGCCAGTGACATTAGAGGAAGGTTTTTAGACAACTGGAAGTGTGTGTCCTTTATCCTGAGGTCATTCCATTATACTTTGGGGGACGGCATTAATGGTTTTATTTATGGATGATGTGAGAGGCTTGAAGCCTGCTGCAAGGTCACTTGGGTAAAGGAGGTAGAAGCCAAGCAGTGGGCCATTGTGCACACTTTGCTTCCCTCTTTACATTTGTGTGTGTGTGTGTGTGTGTGTGTGTGTGTGTGTTTGCTGTAGAAGCTTATCACTTACCGTTTGGAAGTGAGATTTAGACTGTGGTTGTCTGGTAGGTGTATGGAGGGTTTTGCTCTGTGGCCTTCTTACTGGCCTTAGGGTCAAGAGGTGGAGCAGAGAACAGTGTTTTCATGCCACGTACTTTGCACTGACGTCTGCCTTGTGATCACAGTTCTTTGCACTTGTACTGAGCTCACTGCTGGAGATACTCCTTTAACCTTACTGGCAACTTTTTTCTTACAGAAGATCACAGTTCCTGCACCACACCCATAAGGTGAGACTTTGGGAACAGCTGCAAGAGTTAGCCAGGTGATGATCTCGCTGCTCCTCCTGCAGGTGAACTATCCGTTGTGGACACTGCACTTAGTAGCACTGGTGACTCAACAAGCCAAAGTCCAGGAGCAAGTGAATTCCAGGGCCCAGAGGAGATTTGCCAGAGCAGAACAGTTCCTTAAGAACCTGGTTCCTTGCTTCAGAGGGAAGCAGCAAGCCACTTTTGCATGCCCCAGGTAAGGCTGGGAGGTTTCTGCGGTCTTGTCTCCTCTGAGTTGCCAGTACGTGAACCTATAATGATTGTTCTTCTGCTGGGCTGTTTTAGCTAATCTCATTGGAAAAAAGCTTTGTGCAAGTGTGTGTATGTGTGGTGTTGAGGTTGAACCCAGGCCCTTACACCTCCTGGGCATGCACTCTGCGTCTCCCACTGAGCTTTATTCTCAGCCCTTTTCATTTGTTTTTGAAACAGCCTTACTCAGTTGCTCAGGCTGGCCTCAAACTTGCCATCTTCCTGCCTCAGCCCACTAAGTAGCTGTTATTACAGGCTTGCATTATACCTGACTTGAAAAAGGTTTTTTGATTTCCTCACATCAGACAACTTTTACTTTATTTAAAAATGAATTTCTTACATTTTTATCTCTAGAGAATTTTTTTTTTTTTTTTGTGGTACTGGGGATTGAACTCATGACCTCATGCTTGGCAGGCAGGCACTTAGGCTGCTGAGCTAAATCCCCAGCCCCCCTAGAGAAATTTTTGTAGAAAAAGATATTTAATCCATGTATGGAATTAGATGACCCATAATGATAAATTTGAATGGCTTAATAAGCTGGTGGAAGAGGTTATAGAATAGTTTTAGGATACATCTGACCTGCTGATTGGGCACCAGTTATCAGAGTCATCATTTGTCTGATGTGAGTGAGTAATTTCAGGCACATTTTCTAATTGTGACTCACATGGCCTACACCTTGGCTAAAGTGGTCAAGGGAGAGGGAAGGAGGGAAAATGGTGGCTACAGGTGTTGTGGTCAGAGGTGATGGAGCAATCTCCTCTTTGTTATACTTTCTATGTATCTGTGCTGAAAGTGTTAGTTCTCTGTGAGGGACTAATGTGCAGCAAGGTGACTAACCCCTCCTGCCACCTTTCAGCTAGCTGGATTTTTTTGCTTGTTTGATTGTTTTTTTGAGACAGGGTCTCGCTATGCAGTTCAGGCTGGCTTTGAGCTCACTGTGTAGCCCAGGTTGGCCTTGACCTTGTGATGATCCTTCTGCCTTAGTCTCCCAAGTGCTGGGATTACAGGCTTGTACAACCATGCCCAGCTTACCTTTCACTTGTAGAAAAAGATTTTGTATATATACTGTTCAATAGACATAGGATGCAAGCCATGGACGTAATTTAAATTTTTATAGCACCCACATTAGGAAAATAAAAATAAATTGTGAAATTGAGTTTTTTCCCTGAAAATGAAACCCAAGTGGTAGGCAGGTGCTCTACACTGAGCCACCCCCCCATAATGTTTTTATTTAACCCAATATACTTAACATATATTTTTATTCCTAGGGAATTTTTGTAGAAAAAGTTATTTAATAATCTGTATATGGAATTAGATGACCCATAATGATAAATTTGCATGATTTAATAAACTGGTAGAAGAGTTTCTAGAGTAGAGTTTTGGGATACATCTGACTACTTAATTCTATAATACAGTAATTTCAACATGTAACCAATCGAAAAATTGTTAAAATGTTTCACATTCTTACACTAAGTCTGTAACATCTGGTAATATATTTTACCTAAAGGTTTTTGAGACAGAGTCTTTCTGTGCAGTTAAGTCTGGCCTTCAACTCACTATGAAGCCTAGGCTGGTCTCGAACTCATGGTGATTATAATGCCCTGGCCTCATAAGTGCTGGGATTACAGGCATGTGCCACCATACCTGGTTCGTATTTTACTTTTATGGCACATTTCAGTTAGGACTATCTTAATTTCTTGTGCTCTGTAGCCATTTGTGTGACCTGCATCCCTTAGGTTGAATAGCATATGACTGCAGACATGCGTGCGCGTCTGACCTGCCTGATGATTCTGTACTACATGGTTATGTAGGTGTGTGAGTCACCAGATGTATAGGAGAACTAGCAATTCCATGTATTTGAGCAGACATTGGGACCCCCTGCTATCCTGTTGAAAGAAATAGCACCAAGGGCAACATGCAGTTACTCAAAGCATATTTCCTGCAGAGACAAGGCACTCATTGCCAGAGTGATGTGGCGTCCCAGTACTGACACTGTGCAGGCTGTGTGGTTAGCTGTCTGCACGGACTGTTGTTTTTCAGAGAGGAATCATGAACTCGTAAAAGGCCTGCAGTCTCTGTATCTCACACTTCCTCTCTGAGGACTCAGATGACCCAGGGAAGCTTTTGTGGTGGCTGGCATCCCTGGCCACCACACAGAAGGGATGTTCTCCTTCCTGGACTTGGTTATCTGTAGGTTTGTGTTGCTTCTTGTCCCCACAGGCATGCACAATGCCGATAGTTGATAAGTTGAAGGAGGCCCTAAAGCCTGGCCGCAAGGACTCAGCCGAGGATGCAGAGCTGGGGAAGCTCCTGGCTGCCTCAGCCAAGAAGGTCCTCTTACAGAAGATTGAGTTCGAGCCAGCCAGCAAGAGCTTCTCCTACCAGCTGGAGTCCTTGAAGAGCAAATACGTGTTGCTGAACCCCAAGACAGAGGGAGCCAGTCGCCCTAAGAGTGGAGATGAACCACAGGGCAAGAGACAGGGTACAGGTATGTAGGCTACTGGCATAGAGGCCTGTGTATGTGTTAACCGAATGAATAAACCAGAGACTGCAGCAGGATGTGGTCAGGGAATTGTAGCTTTTACACTGGGCCAAAGGGTTTTAGTCATAAATGGCTTGATACAGGGCTGGGGAGAAAGAAATCTGTACTAGGAAGTTCCTTGGAACATACTCCCTGCCATCCCTTAGGATTTGGAAATAGCCCAGTGTGGTGCCACATGCCTGTAATGACAGTGCTTGGGAGGTTGAGGCAAGAGGATTCTTGAGAGTTTAAGGCCAGCCTGAGCTACATAGAGAGTTCAAGGCCAGCCTGGACTACATGGTGAGACCCTGTCTCAAGAAACCAAATTAGGAAAAAAAAAAAAAAAAAATAGAGAAATGGGTTGAACTGCATAGGGGTGCAGTACACTGCAGTGCCAGGGCCCAGTTCTTTCTTCTCTTCCCCAGAAGACCCTTGAGTTCTATTCCTGAGCAGTCTGGAATGTCCTGGCATGGCTGGGTTTATACTTGGGCTTCTTAGGGCCTTTCAGTCAGTGAGAACCCATTTACCCTCCGATGGGTGCTGTGTTTTAGCTGATTGTGCACTAAGCAAATGTGGCCGAGTGTCTCCATGACCTGCCTGTGCACGGACTGACTTGCCCCTTTCCTCGTGATCTCCTGTTCTTCTGTAGGCAGTGAGCACTTCTCTGGAAGCAGCAGTGATGGCGTCCCAGCACCACAGAAAGTGCTCTTTCCCACCGAGCAGCTGTCTTTGAGGTGGGAGCGTGTTTTCCGAGTTGGCGCGGGACTGCACAACCTGGGCAACACCTGTTTCTTGAATGCCACAGTACAGTGCCTGACCTACACACCACCGCTGGCCAACTACCTGCTCTCCCGGGAACACGCAAGGAGCTGTGAGTAGAGGAGGGGAGGTTGGTGGGGGAGGTAATGGGAATCAGTGGAACTGGAAACCTCTTTGCTGGAGCACAGCTGGTCCTGTCTGAATCATGATAGTTTAGGAGTGGAGTTGACGACATGTACCCAGACTCAAAATGTACCTATCATGCATGGCATGGGTTCTGCAAACAAATCACTCAGATAGGACCCTCATCTTCTAACTTTTGTGAAAGTACTTACACAGAAACTGGGGTTTTCAAAAGATATCTCCACAATATGTACCTCCAATTTTTTTTTTTAAATTAAAAAAAATCTTAAATTTTTCATACATGTTTGCAGTACATAGTGTCTACATTCCTTGTATGGAGTTAGTACATGTGCATAATGTGTCCTAATTCATTTTTTCCCTTTCTTCCTTTTCCTTCTGAATCCCTCTATCTCTTGCTCTCTTTCCATTTGAGAAAGATGTACTCCTTACTTCCTGTTATCTATTATTGTACTCCTTATTTATAATTTCTATTTCTCATAAAAGAAACCATGTGGAAGTTAAGCTTATATGTCTCATTTATTTCAGTTAAAATGCTCTGAAGGTACATTTTCCTACAGATGATTCAAGTTTATGGCAAAACAGTAGTCCATTGTGTGTAAATACCACATTTTCTTTATTCTTTCATCTGTTGATGGATGTATGTGGTGCTTCTAGGATTTAGCTGTTATGAATTGTGCTGCTATCAACATGAGTATGCATGTATCTTTTTAATATGACATTGTATTAGTTACTTATTGCTGAGAAAAAATATCTGCCATCCCTCTCTTAAGGGAAGAGAGGTTTATTTTGCTCACAGTTTGTAGAGGTTTTAGTCAATAATTGGCTGACTTCAAGGCAGAGTGGGTTGGCAGAGGAAACCCACTCATGGCAGCCAGAATATAGCAGCTCATGGCAGCTAGAATATAGCAGAACAGCAAGAGACTTCATCTTTCTGCCCTTTTTATATTGTATCTAGGCTGCTGGGTTAGGGCAGTGTCAAACTAATCAGTGGACTGATTTAGTAATCACACACCCTTCATCCCAGCATCACACACTTTAGATCCAGCTGCCTCTGAGTGGCTGAGAAAGTCCCAGCAATGACCACATAAGGCTTTGGAGGGATATCTAGACCCAGACCTTAACAGGTATCTTTAACTTTGGGGACGATACCTAGAAGGGAAGGCCCTCAGTCAAACAGAGTTTCAGTTTTTTGAAAAATTTCCCTACTGATTTCTGTAGTGGTTATATTGGTTTAGATTCCCATCAACAGTGTAAAAAAAGGGTTCTATTTCCCTGCAGCCTCACCAGCATTTGTTTTTATTTGATTTCTTGATGATAGCCATTCTTTCTGGGATAAGGTAGAATCCAGTTATTTTATGTAACTATTATATTGATACGTGGTATGTATATCGTGAAACATACCCCCAAGTAGAAATTAAAATGGGTGAAATAAATTATGTCAAAATAGTGCAGCTTTCTAACTAATAAAGAAAGTAGGACCGGGCTGTAAAAAATCTCCACATAGAAGATAACACCACGCCAGGATGATTTTATAGGTGAGTTCTATGAAACTTAAGAACATAGCCTGCCAATTCTTTACACATTCTTCTAGTAATAGGAAAAGAGAATATTGTCTGGTTGGTTCTGTGAGATTCTTGACTAGCAAAGTTGAGACTATTAAACAGAAAAAAGTATAATCTCATCATGAACTAGTTATAAAAATTCTAGACAAGGGCTGGAGGCATGGCCTGGTGGTAGAATGCTTGCCTAGCTTATACGAGAGACCATGGGTTCCAACCCCAGCACTAGAGAAAAACACTCTGGCAAATGCCAGCAATAGTTTTATAAACACTAGGAGCAGCTTTTGTTCACCCTAGGAGCGCAGGTTGTGTAAGTATCACTCCACGTGGTGGCCCTGGAGCTGGCTGTGTCTGCATCCCCTTCCTGGGGCCTCCTGATGCCTCCTGGCCTCTGGTCTGCACAGAAACTAAAAACTTCTCACAGACTTGTGCGGCACAAGTGGATTCTATAAAGTGATTGGAGTAGTGCTCAGCACAAAGAAAGTGTTATAAAAGTGAGTGCTGATTTTGCTGTCTTTGTGATCAACTACTGTATCAAGGGACTTTAAAGGAGAAAGGTTACCTAAAAGTAGATACCTTCCTCCTTAAAGGAATTTATAATGTGTATTTCAAAGAAATGAAACTCTCAGCAGAGTAAAAGAGCATTTCCTTAAACTGACAGGATTTCTGCTAAACCAAAAAAAGAAAAAAAATCAAGCCATCATTCTAAAAATGTATTGGAAGCATATTCTAAACCACGGTGAAGTGTGATATCCTTATATCTTCTTTCAAGAGTGCATTAGTCCTAGCCAGAGCCATGGCTTTTGGAAAAGGAGGGAGAATCACATTATTGTAATTTGAAACAATATTTCTGGTTAGGAAACCAAAAGAATGTAGAAATTGAGGCTGGATGTGGTGGTGCACATCTGTAATCCCAGCACTCACAAAACTGAGGCAGGAGAATCGCCAAAAGTTTGAGGCCAGCCTGAGCTGTATAGTGAGTTCAAGGCCAGCCTGGGCTATGTAGTGAGTACCTATCATGGAAACATGAAAAACAGATTCAGCAAGGAGAATTTGGCAGTATGGCTAGGTATAACATCAGAATACAAAACTTAGTTGAATTTTTCTATCTTAAACAGCGGGCAGCTTGGTATATACATAGACGGTGAATTGAAGATCTAAATTTAGCAATATGTATTTCGAAAACCTTTATTGAAGGACATTAAATGGGAGAGATGGCTGCCTTCACAGAGGGAAGACTTACAGAGATGTTGGCTCTCAGATGAATGTGTGGATTAATATACATTTAGGTGATTCTAAAATTTATACAGAAAAGTAAAAGTCCAAAAATCACTGAGACTTTTTCTCTCCTTCGCTAGAAATGAAGCCCAGGACCTTGCACATGCTAGGCAAGCGTTCCACCACTGAGCTGCAGCCCTCCCCACCAACTCCTACCTCTCCAAGACACTTATAGAAAAACGAGAAGGGGTACATTCCACAACTATAGAGACCTAAATTATAATGTAACAGGTTAAAATGTTACAGTATGAGATCCAAGAGAGATGTTGTAATCAGTGGGGCAGAGGCAGGAACCCAGAGAAAGACCCACTCGTATGTGGATGTACAGTGGCGTACCAGTTTTTCATGTGTACCTGGATCCATCATTTTATTATAGGGAACCAAAATTAATTGAAATTTGGTTATATTCCTTATTTCACATCATTTGTGAAAGAACGGATGAAAAACAGTATCAAAAGTGCAACTTCATGTATAACAAATGTGGGTAGATACCTTCCCAATCTTGGGATGGGAGCCTGCTTAAACTTAAATAAGACTCAGAAGTGAGTCTGGTCATTTAGCTGCAGTAAGAAAAACCTTTGTTATGAAAAAAAGATTAAAGAAAATTTAAACACCACCTACAAGCTGGGAGACAAAACCTGGGGCATGTAATCAGCAAAGCATTGATAGTAAAAGCATATGAAGAATGGTAAATTAACAGAAAAGGCAGTTTGTTTAAAAAAAAAATAGATAAAATTAGGAACGGCTTCTACAGAAGAGGAAATTCAAGGTCAAAGAAGCATATGAAGCAATACTTAGCCTGGTAGTCTTCAGGGAAAAGCCAGGAAAACCACAGTGGGATACTATTTTACACCTTGGTTAATCATAAAAACTCAGATGTCTGACATTACAGATGTCAGGATACAGCACTGAGATTCTTTTTATACTCCCTATGGGAGCTGGTGTAACTACTTTTGGAAACAGTTTGGCATTAACTTTCACAAAACCTATCACTCCCGCAGTTCTACAGATAAGATCTGGCATGTGTATTAAAATGCCTGCAGCAGTGGGCCAGGGATGTAGCTCAGCGGCATAAGCGCCTGCCTGGCGAGGACAAGGTCGTGAGTTTGATCCCCAGTACCAAAAAAATAAAATGCCTGCAGCAAGAAACATTTCAAACAGCACCCCAAGAGTCGGTCCACAGAATAGGCATATGAATTACAGGTTGGGCCCACAGAGGACAGGTGCAGCCATGCAGAGCCTGGGACTGCGGTCTCTGAATAGCCCTAACTTCATGTCCAGTTAAGAGCAGAAGTTAATGAGCTGCACATTTTAGGACCAGCGCTGCAGACTCTTCTGTTCATTCAGTGAGATACGCTAGCTGTGTGACTAGAAGGATTAGGGCAGTGTCCATGCAGATTTTCAGAAAGCAGATTGCTAATGGACACAGTATCTAGCTGCATGGTACAAGAGCAAGCTTATAGACACATGACCACAGTGCCATTTGTCATTTGTGGTTGTACAGCTTGAACTAATGCAGTAATACATGATTGGGAATAATAATTGCCTAACTCAGGTTAGTGGTCACCTTGGATGAAGGAATGTAGAGAATGGGGTTGAGGGACATAAACCGTTACACCATTGTTTTACTGATAGACACCCCTAAAATGCAGTAGAGCTGAG
>PVJX010015419.1:16264-42662 GCA_004027295.1 Dolichotis patagonum | reverse complement strand
TGGATTGGTGGTCACAAATTCTCCAAGTTCCTCTTTGTCATGGAAGCATCTTGTTTCTCCATTAATTTATAGAGAGAGTTTTGCAGGATACATCAATCTGGGCTGGAGGTTGTTCTCCTTCAGGGCTTGAATTACTTCACTCCAAGCTCTTCTTGACCTGATGGTCTGTGTCGAGAAATCTGCCATGATTTTGATGGGTTTTCTTTTATAGGTGATCTGTTTCTTTTCTCTGATGGCTTTTAATATTCTGTTCTTATATTGAATTTCTGGGATCTTGATTATTATGTGTGTGGGTATAGCTCTGTTTTGGTTGTAGGTGGCTGGAGATCTGTATGCTTCATACATCTGCATATCATTTCCTTTTTCTATGCTTGGGAAATTTTCCTTAATGATTTCTGTGAATAGCCTTTGCAATTCCTCTGTTTTTACTCCTGCTTCTTCATTCACATGCTTTATTCTTAAGTTATAGATCCTCTTGTCATCCCCTAGCCTTCCAATTGTTACTGCCTGCTCCCTTGTTATTTTTAAGAGATCTTCCCTTTCATGACAACACATTGCAAGCCTGTGTTCAATTTTTGACAGTCTATCTTTGGTTTCTTTCAAGCAGTTTTGCCAGTTTTGTCTGGAATATTTAGTTTCCTGATAATCTCTTTGAATTTGCTTCATGAATTCTAGGTTTTTCTTGTTTTCTTCATTAAATGTTTCTCTCCTTTTGCATTCCTCCATTCTTCTGTCTGTGTCTTCTTGAGAGGTGCCCAGCCTTTCTTTTATTAATCTACTTATCTCTTGTTTAATTTGAATTAATATTTCAGTTTTGATCCTGCTTATGAGGTCCTGAAGATATATCTTTATGTCTGCTACTGTTGTGTTTGATGTTGCATGTGTGCTGCCCTCAATCTCTTTTGTACTTACCTCTCCTGGATCAATGTTCTCAGGGTTGGGGGCTGGGGCTTTTTTCTTATGTCTCCCTCTCGTCATGTTTTTGGTTCCTTCCATGCAAGTGTACAGTGTAATTCCCAGCCCCTTTTCTTGTTGGTTAAGGGTCCTCTGGAGCACCCAGGCTAGGGGCTTCTGCCCTCTGTTGGCCGCTATCAGAGAGTGAAGTTCAAGCAAGCCTAGTGTGCACTTGCTCCTCCCCTCCAGGCCAGTCAACCTTTGCAGGCCTTCACTGCATTAGTGTGCGGCTGTCTCAGGGAATTACTTTGTAGCAACCCACTAGGTCCCAGCCAGGGGCACGGCCCAATCCAAGTAGATTCCAGCAATCCGCTCGGTGAGTGGAGCAACCAACTGAAGCCACTTCCTTATGGAGTTAATTCTGTCCTGCCCAAATCCAAAATGTCTTCCAGTCGGTTTCCCCTTTCCTGTGGGAGGGTCTTATTCCCATCATTCACCGCGTGTTGGTGCTGATCCCTGAGAACTGCTGGGCTCCCAGACCTCCAACCTCAGTACGGCTGCAGTGCAAATTCACAGTGCCTTGGGTGGGTTGTGTGCATGGCCAGGTCTGGGCGAGCTACATGCAGTGATGTTCAGCTCCACACTCCAGCCGCTCAAGCCAGTCCATTTCTGCTAAGTTGTGAAGTGAATTTTTTAAATAATTTATTGCATTCCAGTATTCAGTATCTTGCCGAAGATCTTTAAATGTGTTATTGAATTTTCATTGTTTATTATTTAATTAAAAAAACAGCAATAAAAGAGTATAGCTACTCAGAGTGCAAGGATAGGCAAAAACATACCTTGTTTGAAGAAATAAACAGATATTAACAGAAAAATTTCAAAAAATAAAGAAAAACAATTATATATATATAATATTTATATATACATTTATGATAATTTGTTTTATCTATGAGTTTAAAAATTTTTTTTTCATACTCATTTAAATTTGTGTTTCTTTCTGCTTTTTTAATTAAAGTAATGGTAGTTTTTAAGGAGGAGCATACAAGTACTTTTTCCTTTTTAATTTTATTAAAGATTTTAAATAGTATTGGCCTTGATACTTTACCACATTTGTGGCAGAGTTCATTTGTGGCATATTTCAATTTATTTTAAATTTTATATAAAGAGAGAAAAAAACAACAAAACAAAACAGAAAATAGGGTGGCAACAATACAGAATTCCAAAGTAAAAAACAAAAAGAACAACCAAAAAAACACTAAGAAATCACTACTTTATAAGTTATATACTGTCATCTTGCAAATAGTTGTTCAAGTTGCAAAATTAAAACATACAAAGTAGACATTCAAACAGTGAGACTCTTAATAGTTCTGCTCAACATTCTAGCAAAAACAGTAATATAGAAATCTATCTTAAACACTTAAACATACACGCAGTTATATCCTTTAGAGCACTTTCTTTTACTCTCTTTTTTGCAGTAGCAATTATGCATTTTGGGTTTTATTACTCCTACACTTCTTATTACTTTTTACACTAGAGACACAATGTGATATTTATAAATATGATTCTTATTTGTTTCACTAATAAAGATAGTCTCAAGTTGTCTCCATTTCCCTATGAAGGCCTCTAGATCATCCCTTTTCATAGCTGGGTAATATTCCATTGTATAAAAATGTCACATCTTTTTCATCCACTCTGCGGTTGATGGGCATCTTGGTTCTTTCCAAGATTTAGCTGTTACAAATTGTGCTGCTGTCAACATGGGTGCACATATATCACTGAGATATGAACTTTTCAGTTTTTCTGGGAAAATACCCAGGAGGGGAATAGCTGGGTTGAATGGACCTTCAAATCCTACCCTTCTGAGAATTCTCCATATTGCTTTCTGTAGTGGTTGCACTACGGAAACACTCCCACCAATAGTGGAGAAGTGTTCCTTTTTCCCTGCAGCCTCGCCAACATTTGTTATCAGTTGATTTCTTGATGGCAACTATTATTTCTTGAGTGAGATGGAAATTCAATGTTGTTTTAATTTGCATTTCTCAAATGACCAGTGATGGTGAATATTTCTTCATATATTTATTTGACATTTGTAAATCTTCATCTGAGATCTGTGTGTTCATCTCAGATGCCCATGTTTGGAGATGGTTTTTAAATTTGGGGGCTTGGTGTTTTTTATTCTTTATATGTTCTTGATATAAGTCCTTTTTCTGAGGGATTGCTAGCTAAAAATCTTTCCCATTGTGTGGGTGTTCTTTTCACTCTTTTGGTGATTTCATCTGAAGTGCAGAAACTTTTCAATAATATGAGATCCCAAAGGTTGATTCTGTGACGTGTTTCCTGTGCAGTTTGCATTTTGTTCATGAATTCTCTGCCTACCCTCTGTGTCTCCAAGACTTCGACCTACCTTGTCTTCCAGTAGATTTAGTGTTTCTGTTTTGAAATTTAGTTCTTTGATCCATTTACACTTTAGTTTTGTGCATGGTGATAGCCATGGAACTAGTTTCAGTCTTCTGCATGTGGAGAGCCAATTTTTCCAACAGCATTTATTAAAGAGGCTATCCTTCCTCCAGTGAACATGTTTAGCCCCTTTGTCAAATGTCAGGTGGCTGAGGGTCTTGTATTTATACTTTCATCGTATAATCTGTTCCACTGGTCCTCAGGTCAATTTCTTTGCCAGTACCATGCTGATTTTATCACTGTGGCTTGGTAGTACAGTATCAAGTCAGAATTGAGATGCCTCCTGCCTTGTCTTTATTGCCCAGAATTGCCTTTGTTATTCTAGGTTTTTTCTGTTTCTAAATGAATTTTAGGAGTGTTTTCTCTAGATATGTGAGTTATGTCAATGGTATTTTGATTGGGATTGCATTAAATGTGTATAACAGTTTTGGGAGTATGGCCATTTTTAAAATTTTGGTTCTTCCTAGCCAAGAACAAGTAATATCCTTCCATTTTCTAGTATCCTCTTCAATCTCCTTTTTCAGTATAGAAAAATTTTTGGCATAAAGTTCTTTTACATTATTAGCTTGATTCATAAGTATTTCATATTGTTTTACGTTATTGTGAAGGGTGATATTTCCATAATTCTCGGTGAGTTTCTTGCTTGTGTACAGGAATGCTGTTGATTTTTGAGCACTGAATTTGTAGCCAACTGCACTGCTGAATTTTTTTATTATCTCCAGCATTCTTTTAATGGAGATTTTTGGGTTTTCTATATATAGTATCATGTCATCTGCAAATAGTGATAATTTAATTCTTCCTTCCCTATCTTTATTCCTTCCATTTCTTTCTCTTGTCTGATTGCTCTGGCTTGTGTTTCCAGAACTATATTGAATAGGACTGGTGATAGTGGACATCCTTGCCTTGTCCCTGATTTTAAAGTGAAAGCTTTCAGTTTGTGTCCATTTAGTATAATATTGGCTGTTGGTTTGTCATTGATGGCCTTTATAAGGTTGAGGTAGACACCTTATATTCCGAGTTTCTGAAGGGTTTTTATCATGAACAAGTGTTGGACCTTATCAGAAGCTTTTTCTGCATCTATTGAAATGACCATGTGGTTTTTGTTTCTGGCTCTTTTGATGTGGTGTATTACATTTATTGATTTGTGTATGTTAAACCATCCCTGCATTCCTGGAATGAACCCCACTTGGTCATGATGCATAATCTTCTTGATGATTTACTGCATTTTATTTGCTAGTATTTTATTGAGAATCTTTGCATCTATGTTCATTAGTGAGATTGGCCTACAGTTCTCCTTTTTGCTTGGGTCTTTCTCTAGTTTTGGTATGAGAGTAATACTTACCTCCAGGAATGATTTAGGGAGGATTGCTTTCTTTTCAATTTCATTCAAGAGTTTAAGGAGTATTGGCATCAAGTCTTCTCTAAATTTCTTATAGAATTCAGCTTTGAATCCATCAGGACCTGGGCTTTTCTTTGTTAGTAAGTTTTTTATTACATTTTCAATTTCAGTAGCTGATATTGAGTTATTCAAAATTGCTATATCTTCTTGGTGGAGCTTTGGTAGTTCATATGTTTCTAGAAATGTGCCCATTTCCTCTCTGTTTTCCTCTCTATGTGAGTAGAGATTTTGAAACTAGGTGTTCATGATCTTTTGAATTTTCACGGGATCTGTAGTAATTTCCCCCTTTTTGGTCCTTATTGCATGAATTTGGGTTTTTTTCTTTCTTTTTATTTATAAGGTTAGCTAGATATTTGTCAATTTTGTTTATTCTCTCAAAAAACCAGCTTTTTGATTCATTAATTCTTTGTAATTATTTTTAAGATTCAATTGCATTGATTTCTGCTCTAATCTTTACAATTTCCTCTCTTTTATAAGCTTTATATTTAACTTGCTCTTGTTTTACTAGGAGCTTGAGATATAACATTAGATTGTTTATTTGTGCTCATTCTGTTTTCTTGATATGACAATTTATTACTATATATTTCCCTCTTAAGACTGCTTTCACTGCATTCCACAGATTACAATAAGTTGTTTCTATATTTTCATTGAATTATAGGTATTTCTTTATTTCTTCTTTAATATCTTCTGTAGCCCACTGGTTGTTCAAAAGGTTGTTATTTAATTTCAATGTATTTATGCCAGTTTTGCAATTTCTTTTGCCATTAATTTCCAGTTTCAGTGTGCTATGGTCATATAGTATGCATGGGACAATCTCAATACCTTTTCATTTACCAAAGAATGGTTTATGGGATAATATATGGTCTATTTTGGAGAATGCCCTGTGGGCAGCTGAAAAGAATGTATATTCTGATGTGGTTGGGTGGAACACTCTGCAAATATCTACTAAGTCCAATTGCTCACAGGTATAATTCAGTTCTATTATTTCTTTGCTGATTTTTTATCTAGTTGATATATCTCTTTATGACAGTTGGCTGTTAAGATCACCTGTAATAATTGTGTTGTTGTTTATTTGGTTTTCCATGTCCTTTAGTATCTGTCTTATATAGATGGGTGCTCCTGTGTTTGGTGTATGTGTATTTATAATTGTTAGTTCTTCTTCTTGAATTTTTCCACTTACAAGTATGTAATGACCTTCTTTGTCTCTTTTGATCATTTTAGGTTTGAAGTTCACATTTTCTGCAAATAGAATTGTTACCCTTGCTTTTTTCTGAGTTCCTGTTGCATGAAATACTGTTTTTTGTCCTTGACTTTTAATGTATGATTTTCTTTTTGAGTCAGATGCCTTTCTTGTATACAGCATATTGTGGGAGCCTATTTCTTGATCCATTCTGTCAACCTGTTACTTTTGATATGTGATTTGAGCCCATTTACATTTATAGATATCACTGATATGTACTGGCTTGATTTTGCCATGTTGTATTACTGTTGCTAGTTTCTCTTTTCTCTCTTGTTTCCTTTCTTGTCCAGCCTAGTTATTTCTTTCTGTTGTTGTTTTTCTGGATACTGTGGTCATTTTTATCTCTATCTAGTATGTCCTTCAACACTCTTTCTAAGGTTGGTTTGGTGTATATGAATTTCTTTAGTTGTTGTTTGTCATGGAAGTATCTTGTTTCTCCATTAAATTTGAAAGACAGTTTTGCTGGGTATGTCAGTCTGGGTTGAAAGTTGTTTTCTTTTATGGCTTGAAATACTTCACTCCAAGCTTGTCTTAACCTGAAGGTTTGTGCTCAGAGGTCTGCTGTGATTCTAATAGGCTTTCCTTGATAGATGAGTTGTGCCTTTTTTCTAACAGCTTTTAGTATTCTCTTTTTATGCTGTATGTTTGAGATCTTAATTATTATATGTCTGGGTGTAAGTTTATGTTGGTTATGACTGTGTGGCATTCTATATGCCTCACTTATTTGCATATCCAATTTTTCCCCCATGTTTGGGAAATTGTCTGTCATTATTTCTGTGAACAGCTTATCTATATCCTTTGCATTGCCTCCTGCCTCCTCACTAATGCCTATTACTCTAACATTGTTTTTCCTGGCATCATCTAGTAGCTGTTGGATTGTCATTTCATGCTGCTTTGTTGTTTTTTAAGTTCTACCCTTTCAAGATCGCTATCTTCCAACTTGTCCTCAAAGTCCTAAATTCTATCCTCAGCTTCATTTAAATGGCTTTGCAGAATTTCAGTGCAACTTTTTGTTTCTTGCATATCTCTTTCAATTTGTTTCTTAGATTCTGCTTGCTTTCTGCATTATTCATTCAAAGTTTCAATCAATTTCCCATGGTCCTGTAATTTTTTTAAATGTATTTCTTCTCTCGATATTTTGAGCAGCTCATTTACTAAGGTTGTTACTTTTGTCTTTATATAAGGCATTATTTCTAATTTGAGTTCTTCTATAGCCTCATGGATTTGTTTCTTTACTTCATTTGCTATCTTTTCAGAGATTTCTGGTGTATGAATTTTAGGGTCCTCTATTTCATTATCACCTGCACTTGCCCCTGATGGACTAGATGTTCGGGATTGCTTTTTGCCTTTTTGTTTATTCATTTTCACCTTTTGGGTAAATTTCTGGTCTTTCTATTCCAACAGTTACAACTTTCTGCATTTCATGTTTCAGGATTCAACTGCATGGTTGATATTTGTCAAATTGCTGGGTACCACAATGAAGAGGACATTCAGTCTCCTGAATTCCTCCTACCATACCTGTTGGATGAGTCCTATATTCTTTCTGGGCTAACTCACCCAGAATTATTGATGTAGGGCAACTCAGTTCCTGCTGTTATTATATCTTCAGGTTTGGTCACCAGGTCTCCCTGAATATAGTGTTTGTGTCATCTGAGGCCCTACTGTGTTACTGGGGGTCTCATAAGTTCTTTTAATTTCCTGTAAATTAAGGCGGGGTGATATTGGCGCACTCCTCAACCTGTCTGCAGTTCTCTGTGTGTGTTAGGGGGTTACCTACTCTCTTGCCAGGTTAGCCAATGTCTCACACTTGTTGGGAGTTTCACTTCTGACACTGTTTGCCCACTGCAGACCTCTATTTTATGGGGAAAGTCACCACACTGACTGAAGCCTGATGAGGTCCTCTGTTTGAGTGAGGGGTTTCTGAGCCTTTCATCAAGCCAACACGGTAGTCCACCGTAGTCCAATGTTCCTGGTGGAAGGGCGGGTCCAGCAGATGTGGTCCCATGCAGCTCAGGCCTGTGGCAGGATTCCTAGAAGTTCCTGGAGGAGGGCGTGGGCCCAGCAGCGGCGGTGCCAGTCATCTCAGGCCCTCTCCCACTGGTCTCCACAATGTTCCCTGCAGGCAAAGGGCAGGCCTCACACTCCCAAGCAGCCCCACTCTCAGCAGGTCCCTCAGATGTTAACAGTCCCAAACAGCCCTGGCCAAACTTCCAGTCCCGGCAGTGTTCCCTGAGAGCAAAGTGCTGGCCTACCAGTCCCAAACAGTCCAGGCTGACCTGCTAGTCCCAGTGATGTTCCCAGTTTAAACAGCTCAGGCCAAGCTACTGGTCTCTACAGTGTTCCCTGCAGGTGAAGGGTGGGCCTACCAGTCCCAAACATCCAAGGCAAAGATAACATTCCTGATGATGTTCCCAATCCTGAACAGCCCAGGTCGGGCTGCTGGTCCCCACAATGTTCCCTGTGAGCAAAGGGCGGGCCTACCAGTTCCAAGCAGCCCAGGCCAAGATGCCAGTCCCCGCAATGTTCTCAGTTCCGAAGAGCCAGGGCCGAGCTGCTGGTCTCCACAATATTCCCTGCGGAAAAGGGCAGGCCTCAGATATAATATTTATCTCTTTACAGTCCTTTAGAACATTTTGGAGTGCTGGCTTCGTGGTCATGAATTTCTTCAGGTGTTCCTTTTCTCCATAAATTCTTCAGGTGTATCACATTTCTCCATAAATTTTGAAAGACAGTTTTGGGCTTTTCACTTATCTGGGTTGGAAGATGTTTTCTTTTAGGGCTTAAAATTCTTAACTGTCAGTTCTCCTTCACTTAAGTTTTGTTCTGGAAAGTCTGCTGTGATGCTCTTGGGCCTTGTTATTTGATGATTTGTTTATTTTCTCTAATAGCTTTTAATATTCTATTCTTGTGTTTAATTTGTAGAATCACAACAATTATATGCTTTGGTGTATGTTATTTTTATCATGGCTAATTGGATTTCTATATGCCTCTCTTATATATATGTCAAGGTCTTTTTCTCTGCTTCAGAAAGTTTTTACTATTACTGCTGTGAACAAGTTTTATATGTTATTTACACTATCTTGGGCTTTTTTGGCTCTGGCATATAGTATTTTTCATGAACTTTAGGCAGCCTAAGTGTTTGTATATAAGGAAAGACAATTGGTTGGAACAATTATGCCACTTTGATCACCATGGTACAATCAGCAATAACAATAGAATCAAGCATCATGAATATTGCAGGACAAGGCATTAATTTCTCTATTCCACTGAAGGCATATGGCATATGATCAGCCCATATTCTGATCAATAGTCACTGAGTGTCTGCAAGTTTTAGATGTCCTTTCCACCTAGTGAGTTCAGTCTCAGGGAGAGAGCATGACCTCCTGCCTCCTTCTTCATTAAAATTTCTCTCTTCGTTGGACCTGAATTCTCACTCCAGATCCTTCGCAAGTCTATAGAACACATTTCACACCTTCTTCTCTTGCCTACATCTCTATATTCTAGTGTCTTGAGACAATATATTACATGGTGATTTTGAGCTAGAGGAAAAACTATGCTCACATATCCTTTTCCCAATCTTCATTTTCTGTAAAATTTAAGAATTATATTGATTTATATGAATCAAAGACTTTCATCAAATTTGAATATCCATTTGTACCCAGTTATAAGAAACCCAAATGACACAAATTTTCCCAACAATTTTTCTCAACTTAGGAGTTTATGGTTACAAAGAGATTATCTTATTCAAGGTTTCTTAGAAGGTATTAAGAATTAAAAACTGATAGTGAACATAATGCCAGCTGGATTACATCACCAGGGTGCTGAGCATAGATGTCCCACCTGAGGAAATTTGCCAGTATAAATAGAGACCCAGAGAAGGTGAAGTTAGGTGTTAATGCATTGAGGTGCTGTGAGTTCTCCTATGTATTGCTCTTTGAGCCATTAGGTTCTCCTGGAGAAGCTCTGGTCCTTACATCCAGCACTGCTTCCTGGCTCTGGAGAGGAAGATGTGTGCCATTTAAACTCCAGGATGAACTCGTCACGCTGGCTTCTTGGCATGTACTCAGCTGTGCTTGTCATCAAAGGACCTCAGGGCCTCCATGTCACTGAGCATGGCTGTGGTACTTTTCCGGACAGCCCTGGTCTTTTTTGTAAGTGTGACTGCTCCAGCATAGAACACTCAACCTAACAGGACACCTCCTTCACTTCACTGGCATAGACTTCCTAGCTTCCACTGCTGACCGTTGGGCCTTGCTAGAACAGACCCATAAAAGAGACTGGCATGAGCCCTTTTTGTGGGCTCTAGACCTCCAGTTGGACTCGTGGAAGACATTGTCATGAGCTCTGGGTCTTTATCTGGACTCATGTGGGACATTGCTGCGGGATTTAGACCCTTGGCTAAATATTCTATGTCTTCAGTGTTGTGGATAGATTGCCTACATTTTCTTATGTTAACTCTGGGTGACCATCATAAAAATAATATTGGAAACTCCATGTCTTGATTCTAATTGTTCTATGCACAACCTCTGACTACAACAGGAGGATGTAAAAATAAATAGCAAACCTGGATACATAGACCCACCCCAAAATGTTTATTTTTCTCTGTGAAGGATCTTTCTAAAGATGAGGTTTCTGAAAATTTAATCTTTTGCAGATAATGTGGATATGCTTTGTTGAACTCAGTTCTATATCAAATGGTGTCAAAATGATTTCCCAAGTGGAAAGCATTGGAAATTTATCAAGAAAATGAATTACAAATCTTTATGACAAATTTCCTTGATTGTGTTTCAAACTTGTTAATTAAAAGAAAATTTCCAAGGCATGTTAAAAGAGATTGTGGGATTTATTTGTAAAATAATTGATAAATGGAGCTGATTCTATATTCTATTGTTCCACAGATAATGTGTCCTCCTGGTTGTAATATTCTCATCACTGTTTCAACATCTCACAAGGGAAAGGGGGAACCTTATAAATTCAGACTCATTTTACTCTTATATTTACAGTTTTCTAAAGCTTTCTGAACTTTCACTTTGACTTCTGTCAGTGATGGGAACACTTTAGAGTTTTGAGTGATACAAATATTCTGCTGTGGCACACCACCACTGCTCTACTTTATTGCTCAAGTGTAGACCAAGTTATTATGTTGCTAGAATCATCCATGGAGAAAAAGAAGATGCTCATCTCTTTTTCACATTTTCACATCATTTGTTTATTACTTTGATTAAAAAGTAGTAATAATTTATGATAAAATATCAATAAAATATTAAATTAGTATAGTAATTATGGATTAAGTGTTTATACAAATAAATGCTCATAAATATGAAAGAACTTCAGAAAATAAGTAATTTATCAAAAGTTCAAAAATGGATTGCAAAGTATGATCCATTCCTTTTGCACTCCAGGAATAATATAGGCAAGCATATTTCTGTAAGGTAAGGTCAAAGTCTGAAGGCTAAAAGTCTGAGTTCCTAAAATTATAAGCTCTAGTCTTGAAACACAGAGGGCAAAGAAATAATAAATGTAAAATTTTCTTAAATGTACTCACAATTTCAAAACTAAGAAAAATTATATACCTTTGAGTAAATATTAAAAGTATAATATATAAGGAAAATTGTTTTAATTCAATAAAATGTATCAGAAATGTACTTTTTCCAAGGAAGTAAAATAGATAAAATGTCTTATAATCCAGATGCTGAGAAGAAGATTCTGACTAAAAAAATTATATGTGGTTTTACTTTCTATGCTGTCAGCTACTTACAGTCAATCATACTGTATATTGTATGGAAAATCCAAAAATTCAATTCACACCTTTTACATTTCACATTACTCTAGGGAGTATTGATAAAATCTCATGACATACCACCTCCTCACATGTGTTATGCGCATGATCAATTATGTAGCATACTACAATGTATATGATACTTAACATATCAATATCTGAACAATGATCCATTTACTAGATAACTCTGATAATACTACAGTGATTTTGTTCATGTAATTCTTAACTTAATGATGGCACAAAAATGAAACATCAGTAACACTGGCAATTCAGATATGTCAGTGAAAATCTTCCATTGAGAGGAAAAAGTGAAATTTTTTAACTTAAGGAAAATAAGGTTCATGCTGAGGTTACTAAGATAGACTGAATATATTTTCTGGAGAAAGTCATTAAAATTACTTTTTATTATGGTATATTGTGATAATATTTCTATTATTGTTTTATTTATTGCCAATTGTGTTTCATTGAAGAAATTAATTTTACTATAGGAATGTATGTAAAGGATGAAATATGTAGCACTTAAGCCTTCAATACTGTCTGTAGGTTTAGGAATTCACTGAGTCTTAGAACATATTTAACATGGCTAAAAGGGCACTAATAAAAGGCACAAAACTCATGCTTAGGGCTGGGGCTTTAGCTCAGTGGCATAAGCATCTGCCCGGCTAGCATGATTCTATGTGTTCCCTGGGGAAAAATGTCTTATCTGTTAGTAATTTTAATGGAAAAATATTTAAAAGTTATGGCCTTTGGAAAATTGCACTAAAAAATGGAATTTAATTGCTATTACCAAAATCAAATTGAATATTTAAGGGATGTTAAAGAGCTAAAGTTTATTGCATGTATATGTCAGTAAAGTCAAAGTTTATGTCATTTAAATTTTGTTATAGATAATAGTTATACACAGACTTGTGCATGTATACATCTATAAATTACAAAAAATAGATAATATTTGCCAGTTTAAAAAGTATTATTTATAATGTATTATGCATAGATGATCAAGTAGTGATTGCCAAATCAGAATTCTAACTAAAGATCAATTAACTATAATTAAAAAAGTGCCAGGGGTTCAGCTCAGCAGCATAAGTGTCTGCTTGGCAAATGTGAGGTTGTGAGTTTGGTACCAGATCCCTGGTACCAAAAAAAATCCCCAAAACTATTATTGATAAGATATAAAACATGGAAATAGAACATATCTGCTAATATAAAATCAATAAATGGAAGCAAACCATCTTGGAAAGAAAATAATATCTAAAAATGCCAAGAAAGTTTTCAATCTGAAAAATGATTAACAACTTGCATTTAGTCAAATTTTAAAAGTTCCTTCTAATTTTCTCACATTATTTATATATATTCACATGTATAACAACAGTTGAATCACTACATTTTAACATAAGTTATATATACAAATCTTGTTCTTTTACAAAATTATGATAAAAAGAATGTATAAATTAGTGGACATATTGAGAGACAATCACACGTTAAAAAACAAAAAACTTCATGAGACTTCATGAGACCATGTTAGAAAGAACACTATAATGGAGGAAAAATATAGTATTTTTATATAAATGGAATGTTAAAAAAAACTGTGTTCTGCTTCTGCCATTAACATGCTCTGTTACTTTCATGAATTTATTGGATTTCTTTAGTATCAGGTATTTATTCGTAACAAGTCAATAAAAATCACTCTATGTGCCCTACTGAAATGGTTTCTGGTTCATCTTGCAAACAAAATTGTGAACTTTTTTTTCCTCTCTATTGAATATTTATCTCTAATTCATTTCTTGTTACATTTATCATTGCTTTATGTTCATCAGTTGTCTGTTTACATCATTAAAACTGTTATCGCTTGAGAAAATAAATTTAATTGTGCTTCATGTATATATCCCACATGCATAACAGTATTTAGCACATGGTATGTTTCACAACTATTTGTTGAAAGCAAATGCAATAATTCTCAATAATTTCAAGAACATATTTTTTTCTTAAAATGCACTGCTTTATATAGTATTCACACAAAAAGATTAGGTGCATATATTAAAAAACAGAAGAAACTGGTATTGATTGTGTTATCAACATACCAAAAACTGCAAGAAAGTTTAGTTACTTAGCAAATGACTCTGTTCATAAACTATGCTCAACAAATATTTATAGTAATAGAGAATTAGATGAATAAGAAAACTCAAATGAAGTTCCCAATGAATATGATTGTATTCTTAATACTTTGCTAAGCCAAGGAGTTGTGAGAAAGAAGGGCATAATGTATCAAAATCATTTTAACACTGTTACTGAATCACACTGTGACATCAGTAATGCTTATTGGAGAGAATGAGAAAGAAAGAGAGACAAACAGAGAGATAGGCAGGCCCACAGATGGAGGCAGGCACAGAATAAGTATCTTCATGGTTCCTATTGAGATTATTATTGCATTAAAGAAGGAGGTTTTGAGTTAATGAATTTTGAAATACCTAATTCCTTGTTAATTCAATTTAGTGGAAAAAATGCACTTTTAGAATGGATAAATGTAGGGGATTCAGCTCAGTGGCAAAGTACCTGCTTGGCAAGAATGGATAAATGTTGAAAGATGAAGTAATTCAGTTATAAAAAGTAATACATGAGCTTTGGCAGAAAACTTCAGCACTAATATCTAAAAAGAGGTCATTAAACTTTAGTGTGTGCTTTATGTAAAATTTGTTGGAATGCTATGACTATTTAATTTATATTCTTATCTGTTTTTGATATCTTTAGCATTCAGTGCTGGATGAGCAAGAAATCCTTGCTAAAGATATCTATGTTTGGCTGATATCTGAAATGCATTTTAGTTAATAACATTTTTATATGAACTATATTCTTCAGAGTGCACAAAGGGAAGAAAGTCAAAAAATTCTACAAAATGAAAATTAACCTAGTAAATATGAAAACTGAGGTGGTCATATAAAATATTTTTCAATAGCCAGTAAAAATCAAGTTAAGTTTGCTATGATTATGGCACATTAATTCTTTTTCATGTTCTAAAGAACTTCAATTGATTACTTTTTTTTTCATGTCCAAAACAGTGAAAGTAGATGTACAAAACAGTGAATGTATTAGAGTGGAAAGGATCTTTGAAATGGCTTTCTTTCTTTATATCCTTATTAAAATCTATTATTCACTTTAAACACAACTGAAGAGTATATATTCTGCTTTCTTCAATTTTTCTTTATTGACTTTCAGTAAGGTATTATAGCATGCTAAGCATTGCGTGACAAAGGAAGCAGCCTGGGTTTGGAGGAAATATTGTTAAAAATTCTAATTCATAGATTATTTTCACATCCTGAAGCTTGGACCTTTCATTTGCTTTGATATGCAAATAGAGGTATTACTTCCTCCCATAGGAAATAGATCTGCCAAGATACATGAGGGTAGATGCCCTTCAGGAGAGAAATTATACTGCCTTAAACACTCAATGTTAAGTTTGTTTCAGAATAGCACAATGAATTGCCATTGTTAGTAGGTTTTACTCCCAACATACATGTTTATATATTTACTCAGCTTGTCTTCACTAGCACATAGTTGGAAAACATAAGTTTTGTTGTTCTTTTTCTGGCCAATTTCTTAGTAAACTTAATATTTTCCTTTGGAGATGTTATTTATGCTACTTTTGGCTTCTGCAAAAATACCCATTCCCTATATGAAATTGATCTTAGCTGCGTAAAGAAAAATGCTTTGATGAAAAGTAAAACTGCTACAATTATAAAATTGCTAGTTTACATATAGAGAAAAGAAATTTTCATCACAGGTATCACATATAGCATTTAAGAGGAAAAAACCTGAAAAATTAAGGTTGAACTGTTTTACTTGTCTTAGGGTAAATTTTTTTATATCCCAGCTTCTTTTACAATTTTTCTTGTTTTTTTTACAATCATTAAAGTCAGAGAAAATGAATAATTACCGTGATTTTATTAATCTTTTACATCATCAATAACTACTCTGAATTGATAACTGTTCTTTTATTCTTGTTTCTCTGATACTTAATCATTTCTAAATTGTAAATGATTTTATCTCACATTAAAGCTGAATAATATTATAAACACTTGTGAACTCTAATAAATAAGGTTTAGCTGTCAAATTTAAAGGCTGACAAGAGATTATTATGGATTAATTTATAAATACATTTTTCTGTACAGGACATCAAAGACCATGAAATTTTAAAATAAACTTTTGTAATAAAATTCAATATGTTTCAATAAAAATTACTAAACTTTCATTTTGAATTGCAACAATAATGGTTTCACTTAGAAATATATATACATGCAGTTTAAAAAAAAGAAGCATTGTCTATTAATTTCTTCTCCTGATCTTCTAGAACTATTCCTCTGTATTTTTCTTCTATAATGCCTTCTTTCCTTCCTTGTTTTTGATTTTTATTTTTCCTTTTTGCTTTCTTTATTCACTTTTATTCTTTGTTTACTTAGTGCTCTTTCTTTAATCTGAGTTCCTTCTCTATTACTTATTTTCTTTCTGAAACTTGAGAATTTTATTGTTTTTTCTCTTTGCTATTTAATTTACATAAACTCTCGTTCATTTATAAAACTCCTTTCATCAAAGTATAAACTTTCCCAAATTCTAAATTTCATAAATTTATAAAGCCTTTCAGATAAAAATAGCGATAACATCTGCCATCTCAACATAAAAATTATTCTTTTTGATGTATGGGAACATCTTCTGTATTGAAGAAAGTTGTAAATTTAAAGTTCAAAGGCTCCAACTTTCCAGCTGTACTTTGTTTTATCCTGGAAAAATTACAGTTTGCTTCCAACACCTTGAAGAAACAAGTAATGTGTTTTGAAACAGGCATAAGTAAATTATTAAATTCAGAAATAAATAGTAGAAAAGTAATTTCATTGCTTTTATTAAGTGGTACCTGAAGTTTAAAATAAATTCTGAAAACCAGGAAAAACAAGACAAATATTCTAAACCTTGCTCAAAAATTATATATATATATATGTATTATATATATGTTTATTTACATATAATTGAAATTTATATTTCAAAAATTTCAGTTAATATTTATTTCTAAAATATATTTTTTATCATCTAAAATTTAATAATATAATTTATAATATAATTTATATTAAAGAATAATTTTACAGCAAACTGATAATATATTCTCTGCTTTTGAAAATATACAGCTAGATCTGTCTAGGTCTGGACATTAACAAACAAAGATAAAGTAACAAATATATTCAAGGGCCTAAAGAATAACTAAGGTGAAATTATTTGCTTGCCATCAGTAATTTCATTATTATATCCTTTCCTTATCCTTCAAGTACAGAGGTCTGTTTGTAATGTTCAGTAGAATAATCATTATTGAAGACTGATTTGGCAGAGAGGTGCTTGTTTATTTTGGGGGGAGAAAGAGTGAAAAGTATGTCAAAGACAATAATTAGAAAAAAAAAGGTCACATTTTAAATAGTTTAAGGTTATGTTGGCAGATTTTTCCCTGGAAGACTTCATTGTTATCTATGGAAAAACCCTAGTATAGACATGAATTTTTGCCAAATCATCTTAAGCTGTTGAATTCTAGTTTGAATACTGGCTTATTTTACAATACAATCATCTACTTACATTGTTTTCTGTATTGTTAAAGTACTTGAGCATCTACTTGAAAATGGATTAAAAACAATATTTTGTTAATCTAAAAAGCATATTCTCTTACAGTACTACCTAAATTTAGGACCTTAAAAAAGGAATTTATAAATTTTGGTTTTCTTTTTTTAAGTGAATAGGAGAAAAATGTTCAAAATGAGTGTTCTATTTTCAAGAAGGTAAAACTAAAATGATAATTTATTATCAGTATATGTTCTAGGCCTGTTTAGTTTTACAATGTTGGGATAAACAGTATTTACCAGACACTTCTAGTTTCTAATTCAGTTGTCTAGGGTACTCAATGGACCCTCATTCTTGGTCTATTAACAAAACAGATGTGAGAAAGAAAATTGTGTGATTTTTCAACCATAATGGTTATGCTGTTAGTTTACAAGAACAGCCTTTCTGTATTTGGAATTTTTATACTTTTCTGCCTTTTTCTGTTTTAATATTAATGTATATCTTTAGAAGAAACTATTGAGATTCAGCAAAACTTTGTCACACAACTAATATATTCTTTTTTGTGGGCTTTTGATGGCTTTGTTATAATAAAAATTATGTGCATTTTTAAAAAATGTGCTGGCATTAAGAAATTAGCCTCTCACTGGGTTCAGTTTAACTTTAAGAAACATTTAGAAATATATTTATTTTTGTGGCCACTTTCATATGCACTACATTCTCAATTGATTATGTTATGATTTGTTTTTTAAAATAAATTTGTATTCTTCAGAAAAATTTTTCTTTGGTGTTAATATTAAAAATATTTGATCACTTAATCTCCAATAATCTATTCTAGAGGAGTAGGTATACAAGAAAATGTTATAATAAGATAGTCATATCTTGAAAAAAATCTTTTCTTGCCAAACTAATTCACCATCTATTTGCTTAAAATATTTTCTACATCCACAAACTAAATGTGTCAAGTACATAAAATTTCAATGAATGAATAAGCAAAAAACTATCCTTTACTGTTGTACTTCAAGTCTCAAAAGAATTGTATCTTGGTTCAGTGTCTGAACGCTGGAAAAAGTCACAATGGAAAAAATAGTACAGAAATCAGGGCAACATTTTTGACACATGGCTTTTATAATTTAAGAATATCTATTTCCGATCACCTAGGTGCAAATAAAAAGCATTGTTGCATTGTGTCAACCATAGTAAGCAACTAAAACATGCAGTGAAATTAAAGTAGCTGCACCTGATTTCAGAAAATTCCAAAACAAATACATGTATTGGAGAATTTACAAAGCTATAATGTAAGGTCTGAAAAAAAATCACGAACAAAAGAGATCAGGAAATGTATTAAGGTTTCACCTCAGGTTCCTGGTACAGAGGTATCCCAAATCAGTTTTAGACATTTTTTGTACTGCAAATTGAGCTGCAGACCTTGTGCTTGCCAGGCAGGTGCTTGTGCCACTGAACTCTTTCCCTGGAACCAGTTTTACTTTTTTTAAATCCTAGGGAAAATATATAATCTGATCCCATAGCTACCATATTATGAGGGTTAAGTATCCAAATTTTTAGCAGTAAGATCACAAGAATACAAAAGAATAGAATGTTATGACTCATTGAAATGATGAATAGCCTCATTTTAAGAAAAAAACATGTGAGAAATCACACACATTCGAGTCAAATGACAACGTTTTTAAAAGATGGTGAAATTATTGAATATTTTATACTGTTACAAAGTTAAACATAGTTTATTAACATTAATCACTATAATAAAACTTGGCCCCTTATTCCTTATTTACAAAACCTATTCATTGAATTCTTTGCACAAAAGAAATGGAAAGTATTGCAGGCAAAGCTACTGTGAGCAAATCTGAACTTTTAGATTCCAATAACTATAGAAAAAGAGTTTAGCAATGTCATCTCTGGCTTTTTTGTACTAATCCTTTCAGTCATACTCCCAATAATAAGGGAAATTAGAATATCTAATGAGAGATGCAGATCATTTGTGTTTAAAATCTACCTCCTCCATTTGTAATCTGAAGAATGAAAAGAACAGAAAAGGTAAAATATTTTTGATAGAATTAAATGAATAATGCATATTAAAATTCTTTGTAAAGCATTTCTTAAATTCAACTGTGATATTAGATACCAAGGGACATGACTTTTGCTGAAAAAGGCTTCACTTTTAACCTCAGTAGTCATCAAAGATCCTTTGTATTCCTATGTTATCATCTCAAATATTTCTTTAGAAAATAGTTTATCTGGCTTTTTAAAAGTGGGTAGGAGAATAAAAGTCCAAAGTGATGGTTCTATTTTCAGGAAGGTAAAACTAAAATGATAATTTATTAATGATCAGTATGTTCTATCTCAGAGTCTGCAGCATACTAAGGAGAGCAATAAAAGGATATTTCTGTATTTGGGAAGAAATAAATGATCTTAATATTTGGGAAGTGTAAATCTCCTAAAATTTTATTAACAAGATCATCATAACAAATTTATCATAAAGCAAAATGTTCTCACACCTGCCATCTTGTTCTTTCTGTGTCAGGATTTAAGGCAATAATGATTCTTTTTCTAACAGTAAAGGGGGCATGTTAAGTACATGGCATCATGTAGTTGTAGAGATACTCAAGACAGCACCAGTTGATATGCCTCATTAAATTCTTACAAAGAACTACTTTCTGAGAAACTACATGTTAAATGTCTTACAAAAGTTTTGTAGTACTGATGAGAATATTAAGATAGGTTTGTTGGTCCTAACTGTGCTGCAGTACATAGAGAAATAAAGCAGTAAACTCAGTGTGATCTTTGGCAGAGGAACAGAAAACATGCCATAAAACCTTAGCAAGTGGGGGGGAGTTTCCTTCTACTATCTCTGAAGGCAGATATTTTTATCGCCATTTTGCTTTGTCCTGATTAACAGTGTTTCTCTATTCAATATTCTGTTTTGATGTGTTCTATAATGTTGTGTATTTATTTGGATTTTGCTGTACCTAATAGAAGAACAACTATTTTGAAGATAACAAGATATACAATGGTGCCTATTATTGTCCTGGTGACCTGCTGTGATGTTCTGTGCCAAATTCACTATACTATCTCAATTTGCTTTATTCCATCCTGTTTTGTTGTATATTACTACCTCCAAGTTAATGAAAATTAAATAAAATAAAACAATAGAACATGAGAAAACAAGGTAACAAAATACCTCCAAAAACTCCCAACTCCATCAAAGCTGATCCATGTGACATGGACGACAAGAAACGCAAAAACAAAATAACAGAATTATATAAGATGATTAAAAAAGAAATAACAACAACAAAACAGGTCAATAAGGTACTGAGCAAGCTGAAACATGATATAACTAAACAGATAATGTACTTAAAAAGCAAAAGGAGGAAAAGAAAATGCACTAAAGGATATAACAGCATGTATGTTTAAGTGTGTGGGATTGATAAGCATATTACCAACTTTTTGTTGGACCGTTGAACAGAACTGTTTATAGCCTCACTGTTTGTTCACTTTGTATGCCTGAATTTTGTAACATGAACAACTATTTCTAAGAAGACAATATGTAATTTATCAAGTAGTGATTTCTTAATATTTTTTGAAATTCTGTATTATGTCTACCCTTTTTTCTGTTTTGCTTTTTTTCTCTTTAAATAAAATTTTAAAAAGTTAATTTCTTTAACAACTGTAGCTGTAAACACTGTTTACAAACATGCAGAAGATTAAACATAAAGCACATTTATGACTATGCCAAAAATAAAAATAGATCAAGACATTCATATTAAAACAGCAATAACTAATCTACTGGAAGAAAGAAGTATTTAATACACTTGAAGATACAGAAGCTGGAAAGGACTTTCTAAACAGAACCTTAATGAAACAAAAAATAGTATTGATATGGGGGAATAAATCTGCTAACCTGCTACATGTCTGGTATGAGTTTGTTTTCTCTAAAGTAGAATACTGAATTTAAGAATAGAGATTAAGTGCAAAATAGATTTATTGAGAGAAAGAAAGCTTCTGTCTCACAGAGAGCAAGAAAGAGTCCCAAGTGGGTTGCCAAACACTGCTTTTCCTAGGGACTTTTATAGAGTAAAACCATGAGGGTCAAAGTTGGGAAAAAATGGGAACTCACAAGTCAGATAAGCATGAAGTGGGACAGAAATATGGTCAATGAGTAAGATTAATTGTTCAGGTAAAATTGTCCAAATAATGGACAAATGGGGAAGTGAGTCACATAGCAAGTGGGCATGCTTAAAGACCAGTGATAGTTGCTATAGGGTGTTGGGATGGTGCCTCCTGGCTTCCTGAAAGTGATCCATACCTACTTAGAATATCAATCCCTGATGTTTATACTTAAGATGTGGTTGCATTTGTTTTGTCTTTTTTTCTTGAGATGTGGCCCACAGCAGGAGGTGTCTATCTCCTTCAAGGTCACAAGACATCTGGTCCTCTGTGATGGCTCCCTTGAAGACCTGGCACTGTCTGACTGCCTATAATATTTCTATCTAACTCAGCTCTCTATAACATCATGACTTCATGAGGTTTGGGGAATATTTAGATATAAGCCACTACAACTGCTATGGAGACCATAACAGGCTGGAGAAACCAGGAAAGTGGATCATCTGAGGAAAGTAGCTAGTAATTATGCAAGATAGAACAAGAAAAAAATGAGAGTTCCAGTCACCAAGAGTGTCACAGGAGCAGGACCACACAAGCCCTTTGGAATTCACATCTTTCTACACATACACGTAAGTGCTGGCTATTGAAATTCAGGATTTAATGTTTGCCTTGCTGTTTTGGTCTTGCAGTGGTCCCATTCCTTTCTGTCCCTGCATTTGTACATTTTGGAAGGAGTGTGTTTATCTTGTGTTGTTATGGAAAAACAGGATACCAGATTTAGTCAGGTGGCATAAGGAGCTGTATGCACTTGAAGAGATGGAGAAAGTCTGTATTTAGCTAGCCTAACTCAGAAAAGCTTATGCTTTGAAAACTTGAGTGTGGGAGAGTTACAAAGTATTTGACAGAACTTGTGGTGAGAAAGAGCAATTCAAACAAAAGCAGTTACTTAAAAGTTACATGTTTGTAATTTTGGCCATCTGATCAATCTCAGTCTACTAGGGAGTGGAACCAGGGATGAATAAAGAGGAAAAGCCTCCACAAGTCAGACAATTTGCATGTGTAATGTAAGGGAAAGAAAGAGGAGGAGGGGCAAATGGGGCACTGGGGTTCTTCAGGTTATGAAGCTATGAAACTGTGCTCCATTCTCACATCAAAATGTAACCTGGGAAGGAGGAAGGAATGGGGAGTATGCTTAGCCAAAGGCAGAAACTGCTGCAATCTGACAAGGTAGAGGACTGCTTTGTAAAGTCGACCACTTCAGTGCAATTTTATGGTGGATATGTTTCACATATACTTCATTTTCACAGGAACAAATAACTAAGAAGTTACCTTAAATCTCAGAGGAGATTTTTGACTTGGGCTTTCCAATCATGCTGATATTTTTAGTTTTGGACTTTGGAAAGTCTTAGAGATGGACTAAATTTATTTTGCATTAAGATATGTATCTTAGAGAACCAGTGATAAAAGTTTATGGTTTATGTAGTATTTGGATATTGTCCCTGAAGCCTCATGTGTTCATAGGTGTGCCTTTTCAGAAGTGGCTGGACCTAGGTTTATGATACTAGATGGATGTGTGATATCGTATTGATATAGGAAAATGAAACGCCCAAACCACTCTATATCCAGTGTGAGTTCATGTTTTCTAAAATCAAAGAATGAATTTTAGGAACAATGGAGCTTAAGAGCAGAATATATTTACTGAGAGAAAGAAAGCTTCTATTTGCGAGACAGAAGGGGTCCTGATTGGGTTGCCAAAGACTGTATTTTCTAGGGACTTTTATAAAGTAAAATCATGAGGTTAGATGGGTCCAATGTGGGGAGAAATGGGAACTAGCAAGATGAGCATAAGGCAGGGCAGAACTGTGGTCAACCAATAAGATTAACATCTCAGGTAAATTTGATTAAATTGGGAATATAAGGGGAAGCAAGTCACATAGAAAATGGGCATTATTAAAGAATAGTGACTCTACCCATGGGGGGGTAAGATGCTGACTCCTCACTTCCTCAGGGTGATAGAGAATTATTTGGACTATCATCCTTAAGATGTGGTTGTATTTTCTTTGCCTTTTGTCTTGAGCCCTGGCCCATAGCACAAGGTGATTATCTTTCCAAGGCTGCAAGGTATCTGAACTTGTGCTCTGGCTCCTTTGAGGGCTCAGCCCTTTCTGACTGCCCAAAATATTTCTAAGTAACTGAGCTGCTTGTAACAGTATTAGTCAAGAAACTTGCTTAGTATAGCTCTGGGTGTGGCTGAATAGATTTACCAAAAACGGAAGATCCACCATGCATGTGAGTGGCACCAATCACTAGTCTTGTAGGCATAGTGAAATAGAAAAGTGAAACAATTATAGTTGATTGAGTGTGTTGATTTGAGCAAATAATTCTGAACTAAATTGACTCAGCATAGGTCTGAGTGTAGAAGACCCATCCCAGGAATGTCTATCAAAAGGATGTTATAAAAGGGAAATAAAGAATGAAAAATATATTGGAGGATTCTGGGAAGATGGCAGAACAATGAGCAGCAAAGTAAAAAGCAGAACAATAAGCAGCAAAGTAAAAGGCCTCTCTGAGATGCACAGCACAGATGCTGGATATAGCATTCTGAAGAAGGCCAGAAGAAAAGAAATGGATCCTCTCAACCAAGGAAGAAACTTAAGTGAAAAAAAAGAAAGAAAAAAACAAAAAAAATCTTAAACTAAAGGTGGTAGCCAGATGCACTCTCACCAGAGCTGGTCCTACTGTGGGTGAAGCACCACTGAAATCCAGAGACGAACGGTCACAGTAAAGTTGGGGCTTGGAAGTTTCAAGTCCTCAGGAGGAAGATGTGATCACAAAAGGGAGCAACAGACCAGAGAACTGCATTGGCTTACAGTGAGTGTGGGAGACTCAGTCCTCTCACTGGAGTAGGCGGTTAGCTGGGGGCCATTTTGGAGTCTGGCAGGATAAGCCCATAACCAGGACTGCAGCAAGCTTCATTCAGCCACTTCCAGCACAGAGCAGATTGGTAAAAACAGCTTGAACTGAATCCTTCCTTTGTGTGTGATCCAATAGCCAAAGTGGAGGTTTCCCTAAAGCTATCCCTAACGAATACCTACCACACAGCACACACTAACATTGTGAAGACTTCCACTGGTTAACCAGCTCAGAAGGGAGAGGCCAGCCTGCCCTCCCCCTGCTTATACTCCAGTTGTCACCAGCAGATTGGGGAAAGAAGCAATCCCTAACCAGCACAATTCAGAGTAACTATAACCAATACAGGAAATGCCAGGGACAGCACTACTCACTTGTCTGGAAGAAACCAGGAACATGACAAGAGGATGAAACAAAAGCAGTCTCTGGCCTCCAACACAAGCAGTATTGTCCCAGGAGAGGTAAACACAGAAGAGATCGGGAGTTGCACACATGCAGTTTCTGAAGAAACAGCATCTGACATAAAGAAACAACTTCATGAAACTATAAAAGAACTTAAAAAGTATTAATACAAGTAAAGGAAGATGTAAGAAAAATAATAAAAGAAATACTAAGCACCTCTCAAGAAGACACAGATGGAACAATAGAGGAGCATAGAAAAAGGAGGGAAAAATTCAATGAAGAATATTAAAAAAATTTAGAATACATGAAACAGATTCAAAGAGATTACCAAGAAATTAAAAACTCCATTGAAAGCTAGTAAAACTGCTTGAAAAAAACTAAAGATAGACTATCAAACCTTGAAGACAGATATGGAACTTGTGATCACAAAAAGAAAGATCTCTTAAAACTAACAAGGAACCAGGAAGTAACAATACAAAGGCTACAAGTTGCAAGAGGATCTATAACTTAAGAATAAAAAATATGAGTGAAGAAGTAGCGGTAAACACGAAGGAAATACAAAGGCTATTCACAGAAATAATTAAAGAAAACTTCCTGAGCATCAGAAAAGGAAATGATATTCAGATATATAAGACATACAGAACTCCAGCCAGCTATTACCAAAATAGATCTAAACCCAGACATATAATAATCAAGTTCCCAGTAATTCAACACAAGAACAGAATATTAAAAGCTGTCAGAGAAAAGAAATATGTCACCTATAAAGAAAAAGCCATCAGAATCATGACAGACTTCTGGACACAAACCTTCAAATCAAGAAGAGCTTGAAGCAAAGTATTCCAAGGCCTGAAGGAAAATAACCTCCAACCCAGATTGATGTACCCTGCAAAACTATTTCTCAAAATTAATGGTGAAACAAGATACTTCCATGACAAAGAGGAACTGAGGGAGTTCACGACCATCAATCGAACCCTACAAAAATACTGAAGGACATTCTAGAGAGAGAGAAAAAGATCACGGTTTCAGGAACAATGGGAGAGGGGGCTCACTGAATGGGGCAGACAGTGGAATGAAGGGGAAAAAGAGACAACCAATGATAGACAAATAGCATGGCAGAGATGAGGCAGAGAAGCTCTCCCATAATCACTAACATGGATGGCCTCAATACACTAATAAAAAGAAACACAGGCAGAGTGGATCAGGAGATAGGGTCCATCACGATCCTCAATATAAGAAATATAATTAACCTGAAAGAGGGTTTACGGACTGAAAGTCAAAGATGAGAAAATAATGCTCTATGTGACAGGGAACCAGAAAAATGTGGTTGTAGCTCATGCATCAGCTGCAGATTGGTTGAAAAGACATAACAAACTTATACAGTGGAGAACTACTCAGCTATAGGGAAGGAAATCCTTGAGGCTTCTGTATGTAAATGGATACAACTTGAGATCATGCTCAGGGGTAAAAAGGTTCAGAATCACTTAGGTAAATAGCAGGTTACCTCCCTAATCTAAAAACTAAAGGAGTTAGTGGGATACAAAATGAACAATGTACCCTATGAAAGTGTAAGGGGAGGAATTGTCTACAAAGGGAAGGAAGTGGATATGGTTAC
>PVJX010015419.1:0-16164 GCA_004027295.1 Dolichotis patagonum | reverse complement strand
CCTATAATGTCTCCAATGTTTTATTTATATTGATTTTGTTCTGTATTGTTATGTTCAATTTTATTATGCCTGATGATATGGGCAATTCTATTGAAGATAACATGAGACATTATGGTAACCACTGTTTATCACCATGTATTTTGGCTTTAAATCATGTACTATGCCCATATTTTTGTTTTCTCTCATTTGGTTTTATTCTCCTAAAAGAAAAGAATGAAGAATATAATTTGTTTCTTTAGAAGAGCTCTAGTCATTGCTTTTACAATTGGACATTACCTCTTGACTTTCAGTAGAGACTATTCAGCCTACAATATCAATCCTTCAGCCTTCTGGTACAGATTCTTCAGGTTCTGGTTCAGACACTTTGGTCTAAGATATTCTTACATGGGACACTAAACACATCTCCAGGACTTTGGCTGGATTCTTCAAATACCCAGTGTGCAGAGTGATATTTTGTGCTCTTCCACATCTGATTCTGTGAGCAACATTTGTCAGTCAATCTGTAAATTCTTATGTATTTGTATGTCTTATATTATATGTGTTTGTTTAGTACATGTGCACTGATACACAGAAAGAAGGCTACTGGCTACTACCCTGACTGTTGCTACTCTTTAATGCCTTTCTATTACAATGTCCTGCATTGGAACCAGTCAAACATGGACTGAAGGCTCTACAAGCTGTGAGCTAAATTTGAACATTTTGCCTTTAACTGATAGATTTCTGGAATTTGACCCAGCAAGTAGAAATTAAGACAATCCAATATATAAACTGAATTTTATAAAATGCAAATTAAATATACAAGTTCCCTTCAAAAGAGTTATAAATGGCCAAATAATATATGGGAAAACCCTTAACATTTATGAACATTAAAGTAATGCAAAAGGAAAAAACTTAGAGATTACATTTTACTCAGAAGAATGGTTGGCACCATCAAAAAAATCTCGAAATATCAAGTGCTGGCAAGACTGTTAGGAAAAACTGACCCATTATTGTTGGTGCAACTGTAAACTGGAATTAAAGTACTGTGGAAGCAAGTATTGAGATCCCTCAAAAAATTAAATGAGACATTTTATTTCACCCAACTATTACTATTCCATGTCTTCCCAAATGAGTTAAAGACAGCAATGTGCATATCCATCTTTATGACAGGAAAGCTCATAATTGCTAAATCTTGGATATGGTCTGTATATTTGTCTGCAGATGAATGGATTAAAAATGTGGTACTCAGACACATAACAGTACTATTGTACCATAAAAGAGATACATCTGAGTAAATTTGTGAGAAATTACTCAGATCATAATTATGTATGAAATAATTCAAACTCATAAACTTAAATATCATAACTTCTCTTATATGAAAAACCCAAAGTTTAATTAACTTAAACACAAATGATAGATAATAAGAAATAGATCGAATTTCTGCAAAAAGGAAGTGAACAGAGACACTGAGGCAGGGGGAGCAATTGCAGCATGTTACGGGTTATCAAAATGTTTGCACAAACTCATATGTGCCTATAAGTGTGGCTTTTATGGGGTGTGATGGATGTATTGATGTGATACTCATCACTGAATCTGACTACAGATGACTTTATCACAAAGTATGATATGTATGATGAAATCTGGTTGAAGAAAGTATCCTACAAGGAATATCCTCTGGAATAGTCTATCTCTTTTCCTCCTTCTTTTCCTTTACTTCCATGTGGATTTATCCCTGCTGTCCAATTTTGGATTGGGTCATTGAGTGGGAAGGATAATTTTTAATGTACTATATATATTCTAGATATTAATATTTTGAAAAACAGCTGAAAAAAATTTTTCCTACTTTGTGGGTTGTCTTTCCAATTTGTGGGCTATTTTTTTGCTGCACAAGTGTATTTTTAATAAGATAAGATCCCAGTTGTTTATTCCTTGTCATAATTCCTGTGAGATCAGAGTTTTGTTCATAAGATTGGCCTGTTGTATGTCTTCAAGAGTTCTAACTACTTAAGTACTTAGTTTTTCTGCAATTGTGAAAGGAATTGTTCTCAAAATTTTGCACAATGTGTTTTAGTGCAAAGGAATTTACTATACAAAAATTTTTATTGACTTTGAATACAGCTATGATACCGAATATTGTTATTAAGTCTAGAAGGATTTTGGAGGAGGTTTTGGGAATCTTCTAGGCAGAGTATCATGTCATCTGTGAGTAATGATAATTTAACTTCTTCCTTTCCTATATTTATTTCTTTTATTTCTTTCTCTTGTCTAATTGCTCTGGCTCATATCTCCAGAACTGTGTTGAATAATATTGGTGGTAGTGATTCCTGGTTCCTGATTTTAGAGTGGACGTTTGCAGTTTTTGACCATTTAATATAATGTAGGCTATTGGTTTGCCAAAGATGGCTTTTACCAGACTGAGATAAAGGCCATATATTGCAATTTTCTAAAGGACTTTTTATCATTAATGAGTGTCAGACTTTGTCAAAAGCATTTCCAGCATCTACTAAAATGATCGTGTGATTGTTATCTTTTGTTAGCTGATATGGTGTATTTCAGTTGTTGGTAGGCTTGTGTTGAGCCAACCCTCCATTTTTGGGGTCAATCACACGTGGTCGTGATGTATAAACTTCTTGATGATTTGCTGAATTCTGGTCACTATTATCTTATTGAAGATTTAGTATTTGTGTTTATTAGATAGGTTAGCCATGAGCTCTCTTTTTTGATGGAGACTTTCTCTGGTTTTGCTATGAGAATAAACTTGTCTCCAGGAATGAGTTAGGATGCATTGCTTCTCTTAAAGATATATTAGAAATTTTGAAAATATAGCATTATATCTTCCCTAAACTTCTTGTAGAATTCAGCATTGAACCCATCAGTACTTTTCTTTGTTGGTAAGTATTTAGCTACATTTTTTATTTCATTAACTGACTTAAAGTTATTCAGAAATTTCATATCTTTTTGATTCAGCTTTGATAATTCATATGTTTCTAGGAATCTCATAAGATGTTTTCCATCCTATGAGATTAAAGATTTTCAAAGTAGGTATTGATTATCTTCTGAATTTAAACTGGATTTTTAGTGATTTCAACACTCTCATTCTTCATCACATGACTTTGAGTCTTTAATTTTATTGATAATTTCGCTAAGGGTTTATCAATTTTATTCAGTCATTCAAGGAACCAACTCTTTGATTCATTAATTTTTATATTGATTTCATAGATTCAATTATACTCATTTCTACTATTATCATTTCAATTTCTTTCTGCATATAAAGTTTGGGCTTGATTGTTTTTTTTCCCTAGAAGTTTGAGATTCAATATTAGGTTGTTTATTTGAGCTTGTTATTTCTTCTTGATATGAAAATTCACAAGTACAAAATTCCCTCTTATGACTGCTTTTATTTTGGTGCATATGGTATGTTGCATCAGCATTTTCATTTAGTTATAGATGCTGTTTAATATCTTCTTAAATTTAATCTGTGACCCATTTGTTGTTCATTAATCTGTTACTTAATTTCCACATTTTAATGGATTTATTTTTTTGCAATCAATTTCCAATTTCATTGTACTTGCATAAAATAATATGCATGGAATAATGTACATTCCTTTGCATTTACTTAAACATGTTGTATGGAAGAACATTGTGTCTGTTTTAGAGAACATTGCATGAGTAGCTGAGAAGAATGTATATTCTGATGCTGTGTGGTGGACCACTCTGTAGACAACTACTAAGTCCATTTGTTCACAGATTTAGTTTGTTTTTGATATTTGTCTTTTTTTCCTTCTTAATCTATTCATTTTTTACAGTGGTACATTAAAATTCCCCATTATGTTTGTGTTTGTACTTATTTGATTTTTTCATGTCCATTAATTTTGTTTTACATTGTTGGTGCTTCTAAATTTGGTGCATATAAATTTATGATTGTGGCCCTGCCCAGCAAATTTCATGTAGCTGGAGCTACTGCATGTGAGATGAATCTCCCCACAGCAATCCCTATCTAACTGTGCAGCCACAGGACTTTTCTTGGAGCCTGATAGGCCCCAGCCCAAAATCCCCAAAAAGCCCAATAATTTAGGCCATCACTTGGGTCCTGGTGGGCACTGCTTAGTGAACTCCAAGTAGCTAGGAGCCACCGTGTGTGAGCAGAAGCCCACCACAGTGATCCTTACCTAGCTATGAAGCAACAGGTCTTTGCTCAGAATGTGGTAGACTCCCATTGAGCAACTCCAAACAGTCCCAGAACTTCTGGATTCTCACTTGGGTCTTGGCTGGGCACCACCCAGTGAACTGTAGGTAGCCAGAAGCCATTGTATGTGAGTTGGAGATCGCTACAAAAATCCCTGCCTAGCTATTCAGCCATGGGTCTTTACACAGAATCTAGTATGGCCACATCCAGAGACCCCAAGAAGCTAGGGAGCTTTGATGTTCCACTTGACATGACCTGAAGTTCTGCCTAGTGTACTTCTTATACCATTCGGCCTTACTACACCACTTGGAAACTAGTAGGGCCCTGCTAAGTGACCTCAAGCAGTCAGGGAGCTTCAGTGACCCATGTGGGAAGTGCTGAAGGTCCACCCACTTCATACCTCCCCCCAAAGGGAAACCTTTAAGTGCCACTAGGTATATGGAGAATACAAGAAAATGAAAAAAGAAAGGGGAAAAATGCATTTTCAAACCTCCACCTCATCCCAGACTAGCCTAGGAGACATGAACATAGCAAAAAGTGAATACCATACACCTGAAACTTCTGAAATGATAGGAACTTAAGTAAATGAAGCTATAAAGGAACTCAGATCAGAAAAAAATCTCTCAGATAAAAGAAGAAATGATAAACATAATAAAAGAAATTCTGAACACATCCAAAGAAGACATAGTTTAAAAAATCAAGAAGCAATGCAAATAGATGGAAACTTTGCATGAACAATATTAGAAAGCAATAGAATGCATGAAACAGATTCAAGGAGATATACAGGACATCAAAAATTCCATTAATAGCTGGCAAATACTGCCTGAGTGAATGTGAAGATAGAATTTCAGACCTAGAAGACAAGATTGCAGCTATTGAACAAGAAAGGAATCAGGAAATAATTCAACAGTTGCAAGATGGTGCAAAAAAAATAATATAAGATTCAGAGGTGTAAATGCAAAAGGTGACAACATGAATGATATTAAAAGACTACTTATTGAAATAATAGCTGAAAACTTCCCAAATATGGGAGAGGAAACTAATATACAGGTAAGTAAATCATGTAGAGCTCCAAATAGTCATAAACAAAATAAATCCACATCTAGACATATAATAATCAACATCCCAGAAATTCAACATAAGAACACAATATGAAAAGCTGTTAAAGAAAAGAGACAAATTACATATAGAGGAAAGCCCATCAGAATCACATCAGATTCCTCAACACAGACAATAAAATCAAGCAGAGCATGGAGTGAAGCATTTCAAATCCTAAAGGAAAATGACTTACAACTCATATTGATGTACCCTATGAAACTGTCCCTCAAAATTTATGGACAAATAAGATACTTCTATGACAAAGAATAGCTGAAGAAATTAATGACCACCACATCAACCCTGTAAAGAATACTGAAAAATAAAAATAACTACAACTCCAAGGACACCAACAGAAAAAAGCTAATAAGAAGTGCAGACAATTAAAGAGAGGGAAAAGTAAAGAACAACAGAAGAAAGAAAACATGACAAAAATGAGTCAATAGAGATAAGTTATAGTCATTAATGTAAATGGTCTCAAATCACCAATTAAAAAAAAACAGAGTGGCAGAATAGATCAAGAGGAAATATCCAACTGTATGCTGTACACAAGTAACCCATCTGATCCAAAAGGAAATACATAGACTGAAACTCAAAGGATGAAAAACTATACTTCAAGCAACAGGAACATCCAAAAAATTAGGGTAGCTCTACTGTCTGCAGACAACATGAGCTTCAAACGAAGAAATATCAGAAAGGATAAAGAAGGTTACTACATATCAGTTAGGTGAAACTTCAAGAGGAAGAGACACAATCCTAAATACATGCACCAAATATGAGACAAAATAGCTATGTAAGTGAAACATTAATAGAAATGAAAAATCAAATAAGCAATAACACAATTATAACAATAACTTAAACACAACTTTGGCACACAGAGAAAGATCAACTAGACAGAAAATCAGCAAAGAAATAATGGAATTAAATCAAACTTGTGAACAAATGGACTTAGTAAATGGGCACAGTGTTCCACCCAACAACATCAGAGTGTACATTCTTCTCAGCAACAAATGTAGCATTCTCTAAAATAGACCACATTCTAGCCCATAGAACATGTTTAAGTAAGTGCAAAAGAATTGAAATTAGCCCATGTATATTATCTGATCTTAGAGCTATAAAACTGGAAATTAATGACAAAAGAAACTACAAAACCTCCATAAACACATGAAAATTAAATAATACACTCATGAACAATCAATGAGTGACAGAAAAAAATTAAAGAAGAAATTAAACAATATCTACAATTAAATGAAAATGCAAATTCATCTTACTGGAACATTTGGGATGCCAGGAATGCAGTTCTCAGAGGAGGTTATTGTAGTGAAGTCCCATATTAGGAAAACAGAACAAAAACAAATGAAAAACTTGATGCTAAACCTTAAACATTTAGAAAAAGTAGAGCAAGTCAAGCTCAAAGCCAAAAGAAGGAAGGAAATTATGAAGTTCAAGGCATAAATCAATGCAATAGAGACTAAGAAATAATACAAATGATTAATGAATCAAATGGCTGGGTCTTTGCAAGAATGAATGAAATTGATAAGCCCCTAGCTAACCTTATTTTAAAAAGAAAGAACTCAAATGCAATCAATAAGGAATGGAAATGGTGAAATCTCTATAGATCCTGTAAAAATAAAGAAGATCACCCAGCCTACATTGAAAATATTTACTTTCATAACTCTGATAACATGGAAGAAATGGACATATTCATAGAATCATGAATTACCAAAGCTGAATAAAGAAGACATAAACTGCATAATAACCCAATTTCAGGTAATGAAATTGAAAATGTAATAAGAATCTTAAAAAGAAAGAAATGCTCAGGTCTTGATGAATTCACAGTTGAATTCTACAAGAAATTCAAGGGAGACATAATGAAGATGCCAGGAATGCAGTTCTCAGAGGAAAAGTTATTGTAGAAAGAGTTCTGCCACATGATGGAGTGGTTCAGAGACTGTTCCTAGATAGCTCTCCTTCAAAGGCTATTTGTTCATGTACAGAGATTATTGTTAAAGGGAAATATTAGACCTTGACAGACAAGAAGTAAGTGGCACTTATAAGATGCTCCAGGATACTCATCTAAATATATAAGTTTATGTGTTTATGCAGATATAGGGAAAACATAGGAAATGACTGAATAGCAACTTGAGCAAGGTAAAAACTTATAAGCCTGAGAAATATTGGTATTTAGAAAGATAAGTAAAGTAACAGAAGTAACACAATACAGCACTGAACAAATGGCTGCTCAGTGGGTTATAGGAACTTCTTTCAATCAGTGGTAAGAGGAAAACCTCACCATTCTCTTTTGAGTGCAGACCTTGATACTGTCTGAGGAGAAAGGACACCGGAGATCTGTCACATGAATAGGGTTGAGCATAATAATTCTTAACATCTTAGTGCAGATGCAGATTGTGTCAGATTACAGAGGTATCTTTGAAATTTTTCTCTCCCTGTCTTGGTAGAATAAGTAGGAGCTGCACTTAGAAATGAACTGGGGAGCTCTCTTAAGAACTTCCTCTCCCTCAGTAGGTGGCATGGGGAAACAGAAATACCCCACATTTTGTACATCTCCAAGATGTAGCATCCACTTCTTTCTAAGGAGACACTGTGCATATGCTTATTAACTTAGGCTGTCAGAACAGTGACTGCAACACAGAAAAATTAAAATCATAGAACTAAGGGAAACCCTAGTACCACATACATGAGAGATAGGACTCCAGTCTAGGATAGTCTTGCAGATAACATAAAATCCAGCCAGCAGCAAGCACATTCACAAGTCAGAGGACAATGCCCAAAAAGTGTAGTGGCTGAGAAGGTGAAAATAAAGTTATCAGAATAGTGACTCTTAGCATCTTCATGCGGACACAGACTGTGTTAGATTACAGAGGCATCTTAGAAATTTTCCTCTCCTGTCTTGGTAGAATAAGTAGGAGAGGCACTTAGAACTGAATTGGGGAGCTATCTTAAGGAACTTCCTCTCCCTCAGTAGGTGGCATGGGGAAACAGGAATATCCCACATTTTGTACATCTCCAAGATGTAGCATCCACTTCTTTTTAAGGAGACACTGGGCATATGCCTATTAACTCTTCAATGAAACTGAAAGGGAAACTATACTCCCACACTTATTCCTTGAAACAATTATTGCCCCAATACCAAAACCAAAGAAAGATCCAACCCAAAAAGAGAACTACAGGCCCGTATCCATAATGAACATTGATGCAAAATTCCTCAATGAAAAACTAGCAAATAGAATGCAACAGGTCAAGAAGATTATATACCACATCAAATTGGATTTCATCCCATCAAAGCAGAGATGCTTCAACATATGTAAATTAATATAGACAAACATAAGAATCACATGGCCATCTCAATAGATGGAGAAAAATAGATTGATAAAGTTCAAAACTTATTCATGAGAACCCTACAAAAAATTGAAATATATGGCCTTTACCTCATTCTGATAAAAGCAATGTATAAAAACCTAACAGCCAACATGATATTAAATGGTCACAAACTTAAAGATTTTACAGAAAAATCAGGAACTAGAAAAGGTTGTCCACCATCACCACTTTTATTCCACATATTACTGGAAATATTAGCCAGAGCAATTAGAAAAGAGAGAGAAATAAAAGCATTAAAAATAAGGAAGGAGGAGTCTAAACTATCATTATTTGCAGATGACATGATACTCTACAAAAAGTACCCTCAGAAATCCACTGAAAGATTTCTAGATCTAATCACCAAATTCAGTAATGTAGCTGGATACAAAGTCAGCAATCAAAAATTAATAGCATTGCTGTACACAAACAACAAATTCACTGAGAGAAAAATAAGACAAACCACATCCTTCACAATAACATCCAAAAAATTGAAATACTTAGGTATCAATCCAGCAAAAGAAATCAAAGATCTATTCAGTGAAATTTACAGTACTCTAAAAAAGTGAAGAGGATCTCAGAAAATGGAAAGACATTCTTTATTCATGGATAGGAAGCACAAACTTTGTGAAAAATGGACATTCTTCCAAAATTGACATACAAATTTTGTGCAATTCCAATCAAAATACAACTCGCATACTTCACACATATAGAGAAATCATTCCTAAAATTCATCTGGAGCCAGAAGAGTCCTAGTATAGCAAAGGCAATTTGGAGCAACAAAAGCAAGGCAGGAGGCATCACAATCCCTGACTTAAAGTAGTGCCACAAAGCTACTGTGATAAAATCAGCATGGTATTGGAATACAAACAGACTTGAAGATCAATGGAGTAGATAAAAAATATAGTCACAACACTCATCCAACTTATCTTTGACAAAGGTACAAAATATGCATACTGGAAGAAAGACAGGCTCTTTAATAAGTGGTGCTGGAAAAAGTGGCTTTCCATATGCCAAAAACTACAAACATGCCTATCACAATTCACTGAAGTCAAAATGGATCAAAGATCTAAATATTAAAATAGAAATAATAAATCTACTGGAAGAAAAATTGGGCAGAAATATTGAAAATGTATGTGTAGGCAGAAAATTCATGAAGAAAAATGAAACTGCACAGGAAATACTTCCCAAAATCAACAACTGGGATCTCATTAAAAAATTTTTGCTTGTCAAAAGTAGTCTCCAACAGAGTGAAAAAGAAAACCTATGAATTGAGAAAAAATCTCAGTCAACTGTCCCTCAGACTGAGGACTTCTATCTAGAACATACAAAGAATTTAAAAAAAAACAGAGATCCCTAAATTTCAAACACCCAATCTAAAAATGATCACCTGAGGTGAATACACACTTCTCAGATGAGAAGTGGAAAATTTGCAATGGATAATTTTCAAAATAATCTTTTTGGTCAAGAACATTTTGCAAAATACATGCTCAGTTTCACATCTGAATTTACCTAAAATCAGGTTTTAAAATACATATTAAAGAATACTAACACTGACAGACCTAGAAGAATAATGCTGAAAGATATAAAAAACTTTGCACACTGAATGTAATTTGAGTGAATGGAAGAAGCAATTACCAGTTGAACCTTCATCTAAATACATGTTAGAAAGAATTTTTAATAAATATTAACAGAGATAACAATTATTTTACTGCTGGTAGTTTCTCTAGTTTTATTTTTAACCTTATCACATCTTGACTAAAGAAACCAAATTCTGGGACTAGAATATTTGTAGACAAAAATCACTGAGAGTACATTCTCAGTTTTTCTAAAGACTATGTCTGTAGTCTTCCATATAGAAGAAAGACTATCAGAAATAATACATGGAATTTCACTTGGCTTATGTTTTATAAAAGATAAATACAACATCTTCATGGCAAACATAAAAGTTCAAGATAATCTCACCTAGAAAACATTAAAAAATGTTCCCTTAAAATAGTTTCTAAACTTGTGAAATGGCATAACACATATTTTGATGTATAGGATCAATTAAAACTATACTGCTATTTACATTTTTAATATAATCTTATTGTGCTTTGGAGTATCTCTTTACATAATGTCGAGGCCACTAAAAGTGATATTAAAAGAATGGAAACAGAAAGACAAAAAGATTAAAGAAGAGAAATAATGATAAACCATGATTTGTTCTAATGCATATATATATATATATATATATATATATATATATATATATATATATTTGGTTCAGTGCCACTGGGTTGCTGGAAGAGAGTAGGAAACAAGTGAACTGTCCAATGACACTAGTTAAGATTCTTAATTAATCTGTGATTTTATGGCTCACTGATGAATGACTACTTACCCATACTGCTTGGAAAGGGGTACTAGGTGGGGCTTACTGTCTATTTTGCAGTGTTTTTCCCCAAGAACACTTAGGACAGACTAAGTAGCTCTCAAAGTTCCCAGAACAAAGAACTCACAAGATTAAAAAGTAGCCCCCCACAAATCTGTAGTTGATGTCACTCCAAATATTGTATTAATCATGATTGAGGTAGGGAATATGGGTTTATGAAAACAAAACCCTAGAACTCTTATATGTTTAAAGTTTTTTCCTCAGTTGCTCAAAAGGGTTTTCAAATACTCCTCACTTTCCATCTCAGATTGCTCCTTCTCTTAGTCTTGTACATGAAACTAAGACATCAGAGGAGTTAAAAGCTTTAGGATTATTTTAATAGAAGGGACGTTTTGAGTACATTCACTAAGAAGAAATATTTTATTTTGATGCATTTCAGGAATTTTAAGTTCTTTGTTAACACTGAATGAGAATGATTCCCAAAGCAAATATCCTCCAAGATACTAAAATATTCACTTTATTGAGATAGTACTTTTTGGCATATCAAAAGTCATGAAGCCTAAGACAAGAAAGTAACAAGTTAATAAAAGTCACAAATCAGAATTCCAATATTTCCACATGGCATTCCTCACTATGAAATGAAAAAAGACTACCAATGTTTAGGTGGAATGATCTGTAACCTGTAAATTACACTCGTGTGGTAAAATGATTCACACATTTGGGAGGTTATGCAACATGAGTAAGTATAGAAAACTGCCCTCCAGAACTGCTTCTTCAAGGTTTAAACAATTAACTGACGATCATTTTGGGGGTGGAAGATGAATATAGATCAGTGTGTCTATCATGCAGAAAAAATTCTAATTAAAATATTTTAAACAGACTGTGTTAGATCTTTATTGGATATGAAAAACTCATAAAGTATTTCTCTTCATCACAAACAGTCCATATATTAAGGATTTAAAGATTTCAGGGAAAAAATCATGAAATATTTTTTTCTGCCTGACCACTATATCCTCTAAAGACTCCCCCAAATATTGAGTAGCATCATACTCTGCAATGAAGTGTTTGATTTCTTGAACCTGTTTCTTGTAAATTTTGCCTCAGTGCAAACTGTATAGACTTTTCTAGTGAATGATCCTTTCTGAATCAACATTTTCACCACCATCGCCAAAGTTTTGCTGTATTGTTAGTAAACTTCTTCGATGTCTTTAATTTTTGATGCTATTGCTCTGAAGCGACTGCTGAGCTGACTATCTTCACATACTTCTGTGCTGTCTGCTGCATCTGTCACTGGTTCTTCTGGTTGCTTAATGAGTAATGCTTTTGTAGGTACCACCTCGAATTCAGAAATCCCAGACAACTTGCTTTCCTCTGATATCTCAGACTTTTTGGCAGCCCACTTGCTGACAGCTTCATCAAGTTCCTTTTCAGTTTGCCTGCTGGATTTATCTAACAGATTTGATGAAGGACCTACATAAGAACTTGAGAGTGAAGTGTATCTTGATGTTTTCAAAGACTGTACCTTTCTATTTTTACTTTTATGCTAAGACTGATGAAAAGAGTAAGTTTTTCCTTGGACTGGAGAATGTCTTCTGCTACTGATACTGTAGTCAGATCTGTTGCTTATAGAATCCTTTCAGACTAAGAGTGACTCTCCAATAATAGTAAGATCCTTTGTATGAGGAGACTGGTCTTTCATATAATGGGAAGAGTAGAAACTTTTTCTTCTACAGCTATCTCTCTTGTCCTTGTAATAACTCTGGTGGCTTGCAGAAGGATTGTACCTTGACCATCGATAGCCAGATACATCTCCTTTCTGAGGTGGAACACTTCTTCAATCATGAGAAAATGTGCCGCCCTTGTCATATTCTTGGTACTCAGCAAGAATGTAAAATTTATTGTAGCTTCCTTCACTGGGTCATTCTAGCAGTGGTGGTTTCTTTCCTTGCAGTGGTGGATTCTTTTCTAGCAGTGGTGGTTTCTTTCCTAGCAGTTATGGTTTCCTTGGCACAATGTTAAGTACTCTATGGTAACCATTACTGGGATGACTCTGAGGTGGTACTCAATCTCTGGAAAGCCTTTCAAAGTCATATTGTCCCTAAGACCACATCTCATGTCTTTTAAAATCTTAAGTATATTTATTATACTCTTGAATGAAATGCTTGATTTGTTCTTCAACACACTGCACACCTATTTCAGGTGAATTCTAACTCAGTGCAAACTGTATAGATTTGTCTAGGAAAGGACCTTTTTCAATCAACTTTTTCTCCCCCATCCCAAAAATTTCATTCTTCTGTTGGTTAACCTCTATAACCTCTTTAGTTTTTGAAGCAATTGCTTTTGAGTGACTGCTGAGCAGATTTTCTCCACATAATTCTGTGCTATCTGCTGCTTGGGTCTCTCATTCCTCTGGCAGGTCAATGAACAATGGTGATGCAGGCCCCACGTTGAACTGAGAAAGCCCAGACAAGTTGCTCTGTTTTGACATCTCAAACTTTGCCACAGCTGAACTGTGTACATCCTCATCATGTTCCTTTTCAGTTAGCATGCTGGGTTTGTCTAACAACTTTGATGAAGTACCTGTTACAGAACATGAAGGTAAAGTGTAGCTTGATGTCTTAAAAGACTGGACTCTTCTCTCTTTACTTGGACGCTGAGACTCTTGGAAAGAGGATATTTTGCTTCAGACTGGAGAGTAACTTCTGTTACCAACACTGCGAACAAATCTGTTGTGTAGAGTAACTTTTTGGCCTTCAGGTGAAGCTCCAAAAAAAGTAGGATTCCTTATAGGAGGAAACTTGTTTCTCATACAATGGGAAGAGTAGAAACATTTTCTTCTAAAGCCATCTCTCATGTCTCTGTAGTCAATCTGGTGGCTTGCAGAATGATTGTATCTTGACCATTGATATTCAGATTCATCTCCTCTCTGAGTTGCACCACTTCTTTAATCATGAGAAAAACTGTGACACTTGTCATATTCTGGGCAAACAACAAGACTACATTATCTACTGTAGCTTCCTTCACCAGGTCTGCCTAGCAGTGGTGGTTTATTTTCTAGAAGTGGTGCTTTATTTAGCCAGTGATGGTTTCCTTCTTAGCAGTGGTGATCTCCTTCTTAGAAGTGGTGGTTTTCTTGGCACAATTTTAAGAACTCTATGGTAGCAATTACTGGGATGACTCTGAAGTGTTCTTTATTTTTTGGGAAATCTTTTGTCGTCAGCTCATCCCTCAGACCACATGTCATGTCTTCTGTCAGCCACGACTTATTCCATGGGCCTCTGCCTCTGTTGCCTCCTCCTCCACCTCTACCGCCTCTACTCTCTGAGGAGGCACTTCCAGTGCCTGTGGTGATGTCAGCTTTTAATGGCTTTCATCCTGTCTTTATTATGGCTTTTGATAATTGTGACTATGAAGTTTCATGGAGTTCTTTTCTGACCATATTTACTTGGGGTCTTAAATGCCTCATTTACTTGAGTGTGTAATTCAGTCTCTAGATTCGGAATACTGTCTGCAACAATTTTTGTTAATAGATTTTTATAACTAGTTTCTGTTTCCAACCCTTCCTTGACACAGTAATTCTTTGGTTTGATCTTTTAGTTTGTCTAGCATTCATATCCACCTTTAATGGATTTTTCTTTTTAGAGTATCACTGAATAAGTGATCTACTACAGTCATCATTGGTATGCAAGTGCTTTTAACCTTATTGAATTTGGTGCTTGACACAATTTGATGCCAAAGTTTATTGTCTTGTCCATCATTTGTACAGTACTTGACACATAAGCTAGGACTTATTGGTGTTGATTGTCTTGAATTTGTTACACCATTTCAGGCAAAACAGCTTGCTTTTGATACCTGTGCTTTCCAAAAGCAATTAATGGCAAGTACCAAAGTGTCAGTGACACTATTCTTGTCCTCAGATGCTGATAATTTCTTCATGATAGACATCTACAGGTGTGGCTTTCCATTATGTTTTGCATTCCTGGGATTTCTGCTTGATTCCTTTCCATAACTAATAATTGTTTTGGTCCTAATATTAAACTCAGGGCCTTCACACTGAGCTTCATCTCCAGCCCTTTATAATGTTTTTCAAATTTTTTATTATTATTTTTAAAAATTATGTCTTTTTCAGTCATTGTGCTGCCAGGGCTGTGATTGAACTTGCATCTGTCTTCCTCTGCCTCCCAGAAGCTGTATTAGAGGCTTGAGCCACCTCACTTGGCTAGAATCTGTAGCTCTTTTTTTGTCTGTTTGTTTGTTCTGGCTTTGAACTCACTTATGTAGCCCAGGTTGGCCTTGAAACAATGGCAATTCTCATGTCTCAGTTCCCCAATTGCTGGGATTACACACATATGCTACCTGCCCAGCTGAATGCGTAGTTTTTAACTAAAGTGGGCATTAATACTGCTCATCATTTTCTATTTTTTTTATTTAAAAGAAAATAAAAGGGGGCAGTACAGAGCAGATCAGAAGAGGACAACATAGGCAACACAGTACTTTACACTAAGTCAACTGGACATCAACAGTATCTAACACCATATCTCTCACTCTGATATAGTTGAGCATAGTTTCAATTACAATAATATCAAACATAACACAATAGTATAGAGCCATGCATATAGTGAAAGAATTACAGGGCTTTCTGAACCGAATAACAGAAAATAATCAATGGGTATTATAATATCTCATTTTTGATAAAAAAGAAAAAAATTTGTTTGAACTATCACACATACTCAAATTCCAATGAGACACAATGTGGTAGATAGAACCAATGGTAATAGAACAAAAAAAAAGCATGGTAGGACTTCTAAGAAGGATAAATTAAATCAGCAATAGCTGTCATAATGTTTTCTTCAAAACAGCTGTGCATATCATCACGTATGATATAGTCAAACAAAACAGGATGACACCATTCCAACTGATGATTTAAAACTTTGAAAGACTTCGAAGCTATGAGATGGAGCCTCATGCCTACCATAAAGTCTTATATACTCTTATCAAATCTCATATTAGGGAGATTATATGGTATTTACCCTTGTGAGTTTGGTTTATTTCACTTAAGAGAATGGTCTCAAGTCGTGTCCATTTATTTATAAATATCTCGATGTGATCATTCTTTATAGCTGAGTAGTACTCCATTGTATAAAAATGCCACAACTTT
>PVJX010015418.1:0-42535 GCA_004027295.1 Dolichotis patagonum | reverse complement strand
TGCCTTTATACTATTGTGTTATGTTTGATATTATTGTAATTGAAACTATGCTCAACTATAGCAGAGTAAGAGATATGGCGTTAGATACTGTTGATGTCCAGTTGACTTAATGTAAAGTACTGTGTTGCCTATGTTGTCCTGTTCTGATCTGCTCTGTACTGCCCCCTTTTGTTTTATTCTCTTTTAAATAAAAAAAAAATGTGAATGTGAAAAAAAAAAAAAAAGATTGCTACTTTGTATTGACTGATTTTATTTAAATCTGTTATCAAGTCTAAGTGTATAGGCAACTATACTGAAGATGACAAGATTCACTAAAAAAAATAAATAAATAAAAAATCTATATATAAAAGGGTTTTTGTTGTTTTTGTTTTGAGACAGGGTCTTGCTGTACAGTTCAGGCTGGCCTCTAACTCACGGTGATCCTCTTGTCCCAGCCCTGAATGCTGGGATTACAGGTGTGCACCACCACACTTGGCATATAAAGGTATTTTTAAGTTTTACTGGGAAACACTATGAGCACCATCAAATAGTTAGACAGTTCAAAAACCTTTTGATTATTCCTACAAAGCTTCCTGAACATAAGGAAATGTACAGGCAATGCTGGTTTCCCTCTGGTAGATCACAAAACTGTATTTTTATTATGAGTATAGTTTATGACACAATAACATTTCTTATGTGATAACTATCCACTTACGCTTCTTTTATGCAATATGCAATGTCAATTTTGTTTTCTGCTGGGGATAGAAGTGAGGGTTTGGGTGGGGGTTTAGCTCAGTGGCTTAAGTGCCTGTATGGCAAGTGCGAGGTCGTGAGTTCAATCCCCGGTACCAAGAAAAAAAGAAGTGAGGCCTTTCTACAATGCTAGGCAAGTCTCTTACCACTGAGCTACATCCCCAGCCTAATGGCAATTTAAACTTAGATTCACAGATAGAGATGCTGGGTTCATAATTTATTTTATTCTCGACCCTGGCTTAATTATAACTCTTCCATCAACTGCTGAAATCCTGGAGGACAGGAAGGCATATCTGCATTTTCAGTAAGTTCCCAGGTGATTCTATCATGCAGCTGGAGCTGAGAACCAGCTCTTTGCATAGATCTCCTACCACAAACACTGAAAACATGTGCTCCAGACTCAACATCAAGGTCTACCTCAGGAAAGTCTCCCTAACCACTAGATTCTGCTGGACGTGTAACTGATTTCCATCTGTTAAGTGTGACAACCAGGCGCCTCATCAGCAGGATGCCGTGAGAACAAGGCTGGCAGATCAGGCATAACCCAGGCCAAGGGGGACCAAGGGCACTCTACAAGTGGCAGAAGTCACTGCTGGAGGGAGGGTCAGTTCTGGAGAGGAAGAAGACCAAGAATAAAAACAGCTCATCCCATAAATCTCAGGTATTCATCTTAACTGCTCCGTGTATGAAGATAAATCCTTAAATATGAATGAACTATTTACAGAAGTATAATTTGCAACTGTAAGGAAGGTATTTTCCTTAATGCTAAGTTGAGCAGGCTTGGATTTTTAGGGTTATGCAACAAGAGGAATCATTTGCTGTCCCTAAAGGCCCCTCTACGTACCATATGCGGTCAGTTGGGGGTGGAGGAATGTTGACTGCCAGGGTTCCTCGACATTCTTGTACTTCAACAGTTAGCAGCAGGGGTGTATTGGAGACTTCTTCAATCTTCTTTTTAATAAACTCTGTCTCTGTTGCTTTTTGGAAATATTTTGATTTGGTAATTTTATCAACAAACCTCATAATTTTACTTGTTCGATGACCTCCAACATACCTTAAAATGAGGAACACAAGCAGGTGTCAGTATAAACTTAGCTCTTTCACAGACAGAAGCCTGTGGCTCTAGGTTCACCTTCCTTTACAGCTGTTTCTCAACTGCTGTGTTGGCATGGATCACCTAATTCTGTGTTGCGGGGTGCTGTGCTGTGCACTGTAAGGTTTTTAGCATCATCCCCGCCTTCTTCCACTAGATGGCACTAGCACTTTCCCCAGTTATAATAAGCATATCTGTCTACATATGGTGGCCAAATTGCCCTCAGTTGAGAACTACTACTTGAGAAAAAATGCAAATGTCAGAGCTCCTGAACTGACACTAGAGGGCTGGACAAAGTCTTCTGCAGAGAAGGGACCTTCCCTATACTACTCAAAGACTCAATGTTAAGTCCATGTCCTACTATACAGCAACCTCTCAATCTCCCAATATCAAATGGGAAATCATGCTGCATGACAGAAACACAAAACAGTGATTACCTACGTTAGGTGGTGTCCTACTGGCCTGAGTGGCAAATACTTTTTTTTCTGTGTGCACACTTGTGTGTGTGTGTGTATGTGTGTGACTGGAGATTTAACCCAGGGCCTTTAAATTCTGAGACACTAAATTTTAAATTTTGAGACACTAAATTACTCTGGGTGGGTTTGAACTTATGATCATCTTGCCTCAGTCACCCAGAATGCTGGGGTTACAAGTGTGCCACCATGCCCAGAGGCAAGTACTTTTCAAAGGCCTGAAATTTTCCCCTCCCTTATTTTGAGGGTTTGGAACCTCTTAAAGAAAAATGCTATGTCAAACTAAGCTGATGTGCTAGCAGGGCAAGAAAGTAAACCTTTGTGTCAGGTAATATAATTCATAAGACTCCCTAAGATGAGAGGGTATCTGATATGAAAATCCTGCGCAGTTTCAGGCATTAGGAACAGTATGTATATATAAATAAAAACATTTTCTTTCTTTTCTTCCTCCACTCCACCTTGGTAGGGCTGGAGACGGAACTTAGGGTCTTATGCATGCTAGGCAAGTGCTCTACCACCAGCCTACACCCTTAGCTCAAAGCAATCATTCTTAAAAAGGTCAAGCAACTAGGGTTTAAATAACACACACACCGTTTAGCACCACCTGTCCATACATCTGGGTTATGTTTTTCTGCATAATCTCATAATTGAATGGGTTATTAGTAAAGTTTCTGAAAAACTGGCTTCTTCATAATCTTTATTTCTTTAGCTCTTTTTCAATAATTCAAAGATCCATTCTACTTGTTCCACTATCCAAGTAACAGGCAAAAGAACCCCCAAATGACTCATGATCTAAAAATATCGACTGTTATCAATATTTTCAAAATTCACCAAAACAAAACAAACAAACAAAAACAAACAGAAAACACCCTCAGATTTTTAGCTTTGTAGGAGCCAGCAACTCAAAGGCACTACGGTCTCACGCGCACTTCAGGGGCCAAGGCTTTTCTTTGCACCTGACAGAGGGGTGCCAGTGTGCTGCCAGTGCTCCTCTTCCCCTAAGGGGACCAGGGGTGCTTTGCACAACCTTGCCCTCCAACTTCTTTGCTATTTAATGGCAGAAGAAAGTTATGGAGTCTGGAATTAAGAAGGGACAGATATACAATCTTTCCTCTCTGGGTTCTGCCCACTGACCCTGGATGTTAATATAACCACTCATTCAGTGTGAAGGAGGAAGATCACAAGGGCTTGAGCCCTGATCCCTGGAGACCCCTGATCCACTTCTACTCACCCTTCGGCCCCTGGCAGCAGCTGTTTGTCTCCTGCACTTGGCTCTGGTGCATCATCTTCATCAGAGGAGCCGGCACTGGAGGATTCCTCATCACTGTCTGCAAGACAGTATGCCCGGGGCCTGCAACTGAACCGGGGGACAGAACAGTGACCACTGCAGCCAGTCCACTGCTTAGGAAGAGCACATGCACACTCAACCGGAAGGGGCAAGATGGAACCTCTACGACACTCTCCTTTGTCTTCAACCCACCAACAAAAAGAAGGCCCAATCTGAGACTCCTGATTCTTACTCAGGAGATTCCAGTGCCAAGTTCCCCATTAGGACTACAGGGCACTTGGGCCCTGAAGAGTTAACTGCCATTTGAGCATGCGTCAAAAGGACAGGTGGTGGAGTGTGATGTGGTTACATAAAATGCAGTGATTTTGTCAGTAGTGCAGGGAGGGTGAATGGAAAGAATGGATGGTTGCAGGGGTGAGGTGACAGCTATGTTGGTGACACTGGCACCTCTCACTGGTGATGAGGACATGCAGGCAAGTCCATTGTCTCCAGCTGAGGCAAAAACTGTGATACTTCCTGGAGTGGTTAATCTCCAAATTAGTTATCACTCAAGACTCTTCCCTAGCGAAATTAATTATCTTATCCCATACCTGCCCCCATCTTCTGAGAGTCAAAAACTAAAAAACATGGTGCAAATCTTAAGGGATCTGAAGAAACAACTAACACGAGAACCCAGGACTTCATCTGAAAAAATACAAATTTGACCATTCTTTTTGTTAAAGCAAGGAAAAGCCTCATCAGAGTATCATCCCTCATTAAAATCTCCAGGCTGGAGACTCAGTTTCCAGAGGTGTGGGACTTGCTGAAACACCAGCAGAAGAGAGAGATCAAGGCTCCCCTCTGAGGGACTGGGGTGTCTTGGCTGAGCTTCAGTCCCCCAGAGGCAGCTCACTCCCTGGACTGTGGCTGTGTCTCCAAGAACACTGACTGGTAGGGTCTGTCTCTGAGGCTCAGGGACTTAACTGGGATGAAATGAATAAGTAGTCTCTACACAGAAACCAAACGGTCTTTAAGTAGAGGCCAGGTCTTTGTGTGTGTGTGTGTGTGTGTGTGTGTATTTTTGGGGGGTGGGTACTGGGGATTGAACTCACAACTTTGTGCTTGCCAGGCAGATGCTTATGCTGCTGAGCTAAATCACCCTGGATCTTATCTTTTTGACAAGGACAAAACTGCTAAGATGGGAGGCAGCAGAGCTGGGCCGCATCTCCCTGCAGTTGCCGTCCTTTTGTTTTCCTCTAAGGCAACACTTGGGCCACCAGAAGCACGCTGAGGCAGTCATCTCCTGACCAACAGGGTCAAGGGCCGACAGACATGCCCATAAAGCTAAGAAAGCCCAGCAGTAGCCCCAGCACTGCACACAGGGTGGTGGGATTGAAGCCTCCACCCTTGAAACAGGAGCTGGGCTGTAAGAGGATCTGATGAGTGCCCTCCCTGGCAGGACACACGGAGCAGAGCCTGCTCGAGCGTGGCCCTGAAACCTGAGAGCCGGCACTCCAGCCAGCAAGTTAAAGGGACGCTCCGTCCGCGAAACAGAAGCCTCTCATCCCTAACAACATCTGACTGCCTGTCTTTCCTTCCTTCCACCACAGCCTGGCTGGTCCTGTGCCTATGTGCGTTTGTGGTCACAGAGCCATTTCAGAGCCTTCTGAGATTAGGCAACCTCAGGTGCGCTTGTTTCAGAAGTACACTGCAAATATGATTCCCCAGAAAGCCTGAACTGGGTCTGGGGATGAGGGCAGTCAGAGACTAAGTCACCAGTGGTTATATAACCGTCCCACTTTTCCGTCAGCAGTATGGCTGCACCTTGGTCCACACCGTGTGCAGCCAGGTGGGGAAGCTATCCCCACAGCACACGGCCTGCCTCACCTCCACCTCCACATGGCACGAAGGGCTGTCTGTAGGACCTGTGATCCCAGGGGGACCTACTGAACCACTACCCTTCGTGTCCCCACTGGCAGCTCCAGACCCCTGGGCAGAAGATGCCAAAGACCCTGAGCACTGTAATGAGCTCTCTGGTTGCAAAACTAATCCTTTGTAGCACAGAGAACAGGGCAGATTTTACAACTTGAAGTAAAAAAGTTAGATAATGCTATACCAGCTAAGGCAGATCCAATGACACAAACTTCAGACTCCGACCAAGTACTAACTCTACCGTCTGCACTGGGCGGTGTATTACAGGGCACCCACTACTCACTAATTAAGCATGTGGCTAAAATGTTTGGCTGATCTTCGGCTTTACAACTGAATGTGCAATTTATCATCTTGACTTTATAGCGTCAGCAGAAACTTCATAGAAAGATGTTCTGCACACTGAATGTGCCGAGCCCAGTGGCTTTAAACACACCTCAGAATTCCAGATAAGGCTCTCAAGAGAGCCACCTGCATAGGCTTATTCCAGTTACGCTGCCTCTGCCGAAAACTGCTTTGGAAATGTGTCTGGAGTCAGACACAAGAAAAAGTGAAACATTTTATTACTGATGCTCTGCATTGGACCAAATATTTTAACTCTTGGTCTTATAATCATCACCTTTGACAATTTCTGGCAATTCTCAAACTATCTATAAAGTAGGTTGACTTGCTGTCTCAGGATGGTTAAAACATGTCACAGACTCCAATTCTATAAAAGAAGCTCTAAGAAATGTTTTAAGTAAAGAATGCGTAATTAGATTCAACATCCCTGTGAGGGGACCGTACAAGGATGTACACATTTGCTTTTATTTAACAGTCCCATACATCTGTCACAGATACACACGTGCATGTACCCATGAACAAGCATCACAGGGTACCGTGTAAGGACTTGGCTCCTAGAACACTGGGGGCCTGGGGAGTGAGGGATAACACGGCGGACAGTGAGACAACATGGACGCAGTGTGGTCATCATGCAGGAACCTGCGCACTGGCCCAGGACAGCCCAAATGCCTCACAGGAATGCTCCACTCTAATGCCACTTCATGCCTTGCTTTCTGACTCATTCAGGTCCTCTCCAGGTCCTTTCCTAAAGTTTACACTACTCAGCTTACCACCTGAATTCCGTGTGTGTGTGTGTGTGTGTGTGTGTGTGTGTGTGTGTGTGTGACAGAGACAGAGAGACAGAGACAGACAGACACAGAGACAGAAAGAGAGAGATGCTGGAGGTGGAATCCAGGGCCTCTGGCATGCTGGGCAAATGCTCTACCATTAAGTTCCGCTCTAGCCCTTGAATTCCATTTTGACTCTTACTGCCCAGAAGTGATGCTAATTACAGCTTGTGACTAGATTATATGGGACAGAAAAAGCCTACAGGAAAAATGTCCACAAATACACAGTGGACATACATTTCAAAGGAAAGGGACCTCACCTGAAGAAAGCAACACAAATTTCAGTTTCTCCCTCCTATCCTCAGGGTGTTATAGTGAATAAACTTACTTACTATCAGAAAGGGGGAGTTAGCTGAGCATGGTGGCGTATGGCTATAATCCCAGCAATCAAGAGGCTGAGGCAGGAGTACTGCCACAAGTTCGAGGCCAGCTTGGGCTACACGGTGAGTTCAGGACTAGCCTGAACTACACAGTGAGGCACTGTCTCACTAAACTAAAACAAAAAGAACTTTTCACAGAGTGAGCGGCATCTCCTCAGACATCCCATGAGCACAATCACTTGCACACTTGGACAGGGACTGAAAAAAGCAGAGAGACAAAGTAGAGGCCCTGCCAGAGTTGGACACTGGAGTGCAAAACCTCAGTGTGGCCTGGACAGGCAGCCACCGGTTGAAGCAGAGCCTGAAGGGAAAGGCTGCTGCCGTCCACCGCTACACAGTCTGCCTCGGGGAGGCTCAACCCTAAAGGCTGCTGCCGTCCACCGCTACACAGTCTGCCTCGGGGAGGCTCAACACTAAAGGCTGCTGCCGTCCACCTCTACACAGTCTGCCTCGGGGAGGCTCAACACTAAAGGCTGCTGCTGTCCACCGCTACACAGTCTGCCTCGGGGAGGCTCAACGCTAAGGAGGGTGTCAGCAGCAACATCAGTGATTTCTGTCTCACTCTTAGTCTCCAGGGGGTTCTATGGGCTCATGACTGAGGGAGGAAGGAAACGGATCCTAGAATTACTCCTTCACTATGGAAGGGCTTTCAGAAGTTTTGATGCGCCCACAACTGAGCCAAAAGATGCATGTGGGCCGGGGGTGGCGGCGCAGGCCTGTAATTCCTTCTAGAAAATATTTTCAAGCGTATCTTTTGTTGTTGTTGGGGTTTTATTTTTGTTGTTGTTGTTTTGTTTTAGTTTGAGGCAGGGTCTCACAATGTAGTTCAGGCTGGGCTTGAGCTTACAATGGACCTCAGCCTGGCCTCGAACTCATGGGGATCCTCCTGCCTCTGTCTCCTGAATGCTGGATTACAGGCGTGCACCATCACACCTGCCCAGGACCCCAGCAATTCTAACTAGGGATGCCTGCGACTTTCCCTACCACAGGCCTCATCTGAACGGCCTCTTAAGTCCTCTCCAGTCCATGAACTGTGCCTTCATGTCTAGAACCATGATGAAAAGACAAGCCTCCCGATGGTTTCATGGGGGATCCAAACAAGACTTAGCATTCACATGAGGGTATGAAATGCCACACGGAGAGTCGATAAGTACCACTCACCAGAAAATACAAATCCACAGATTGCCGAATCCAAATATATTTTAACAAATAGCAGAAAAATGAAAAAAAAATAGCAGATGTAGGTTAGATTGCATACAGCAGGTGAAATTCTCCCAACTATTAAAACAGAACGTTTCATTAAACAACTCCGACAATCTAACCGAAAGAATATTCCTGAAGGTAAAACTCACCCAGTCTGCTAATACCACAGGCATGAATAAGAGCAGTAGGTCAGCACTGCTAAGTAAGCACAAATCTGAGAGCCTGTGTCTGTACTTAGGGCCGTGCAAAGGCAGCTCCGTGGCATTTCCCTGCCACTCTACTGTTACTCCCATGCAAGGGAACAGACATGTGGGAAGCAGCAGGCTTTCATCTGGTAACAAGCAATAGTAACATTTGTATATATGCTTTTTTTTTTGGCCCTTTTGAGACAGGGTCTCACCCTGCAGTTCAGGTTGGCTCTGAGCTCATTTCATAGCCCAGTTTCATCCTGAACTTTCAACAACCTTCCTGCGCAGTCACTTGTAAGGTGTGTGAGAATATAAAAATTCTGGCTTATCCTCTTAGGCATTAAAAGGGTGGTGGTGGTATGGGAATCAAGCTCCAGCACGATGTGGTGGCTGAGGCAGGAGGGTCACAAGTTTGAGCCCAGTCTGAGCAACTTAACAAGACCCTGCCGCAAAAAAAAAAAAAAAAAAAGTTGAGGCTATAGCCCAGTGAGAAGTACCACCACAAAAAAGCAAAACAAAAGAAAACTGCTCCATGAATTATCTCAAAGTTTTGGAATATTTTTCAATTAGACAACTTCGAGCAACATAATATACTTTCTACAAAGAGACGACTTCACCAAGCAAATCCTCACAGTATTATTTTGGGAAGATGCTTCTCAGAACACTCGTGGGGTATCCGCTCAGCTGCAAAATCAACCACCTTATTACAGATAATCCTGGCTTGGTGACTAAAGCAGTGACTCCCCAAAGGACCTTAAACGGCTTCACACATTGCTGTCTGTGCCAGAAAGCTGAAGATAATAGTGTATTTGGAGCAATGATTTGGTTCACAGAGAAATTTATTGCTCGGATGGGTCTGGCCTACTTGTCTGACTCAGTGATGCCTTTTGGATAACTGAGCAGCTTTCCCCACCTCCGTGCGGAGGTCAAAACCGCTGCCACAGCTGAGCAGGCAGTGGAAGCTCCCCAGGGGACGATGTACACTCACAGTGAAGTTAGCTTGCCAGCCAGGGGTGCTCAGACCTCAGACCTGCTGGTCCAAGGCTGCAGAGAGAGGCTGGACCCCCAAGGTTGGGTTAGTAAGTTCATATATAGACCCTTACCCTTCTTTGCCAATTTCTCCAACCTTCAGGGCTTCAACAAGAGGCTCTTTACCTAGTTTGGTCAAATTCATTTTGGTCTCAAGAGTCATCAGAAAGGATCCATTGTAGGACATTTCCATGTCGATCCAGAGTCCTGGAGAAACAGTGAGAAAACAGGTTTTTCCTTCCCTCAAAAGTGTCCTGTGAATGACAGTATAGACACTCGTACTTTAAACTGGGTGTGGTGGCACACACTTGGAATTCTAGCACTTGGGAGGCTGAGGCAAGAGACTGTTGCCGGTTCAAGGCCAGCCTGGGCTAAACAGTGGGTTCAAAGCTGGCCTGGATTACATAATACGACCCTGTCCCAAAACACCAAAAAATTATATATATGAAAACGTGGAGTTTAAAGGACCTAAGTTATCACCACACCAACAGTCTAATATGGCTTGCACTGCCAATACAGGCAAGAGGAAGGCTACGGAAGCAGAGCTTTACCATCAGTGTGTACCAGGAAAGATTCAAATGGTTCCTTCTGGCAAATGGCCAGCACTTCAAGCCACTGTGGTGGTCACGGTGAATTCAGCACACTTTAGCAAAAGAGGGCCAACTTCTGCCTCCTCCTATTTCACGGGAAAACACCCCAGAAGGGAACGGGCCTGTGCCAGAGCTCCATCGGGATGGGCTGTCTGATGGCCTAGTCATTATGAGGCAGAAAGAGCAGAGACGTCTTTGACCTGGGTGATTCCCTAAAGACACATAAGGGAACCACTGTCTCCTGAAATCAGCCAGAGCCTGGAAGAGGGGCAGAAAAACGGGTCAGATTTAGTCTTAGTCTAGTATGATAATGACAAAAAGTATCCAAATCTCTTTCTTTCTAGAAATTTCCAAGTAATGGAAACGGGGATTACCTTTCAATTCCTAAGATTATCCAGGTAAAGTCAGGTAACCACTTTATACTTGAGTTTAAAGATCTATTTCTTAGAAAGGTACTATTGCCAATGAGTTTATACCCAACAATGTTGTAAGTTTGTGGAATTTCACTGTGGTGGCCACAGACTAGTGTGTAAAATGCCACACGATCACCTTGAGACTGCCAGGGGAAGGATCTATGACAGGACAGGTAAGACAGGCTATGCTGTGACTTCTCAGACCCACAGGTCCATAATACTTCACAGACTTTCGATTAAAATGCGATTCTTCCAGTGGGTGTTTAAATGTTAATAAACATAAGACGAATGACAACATCTAAAAGGAAGCAGGAAATTAATCTAAAACCACTGTTCAAACAGCAGCATTTTCAGCAATTATAGTAAATAATTCTTCCCCTACATGTCTACCTCTCAAGTAAAACCACTGCTTAACCCCAAGAAGCACTAATGGCATCATCCCTCACTCAAGGCAGCACATTTTCTAGTTTTCTGTTCAGCACATTTTCTTTTTCCATAATTGAGGGTGATTATTTTCCATGAATGACCTGCTTTAATGAAGTGACAATGCAGATCAACTATGACTGTCTTGTCTATAGTAACACTCAAATTTCTTTATTTTCTGCTTTCATTAAAGCTGTTGAAAATCACTAATCACCCTGTTCTTCAAAATACTGTTACTGACAAATCTGCTGGAAGACAGACTAAGTAGAACTCTTGAAAACATCGGTGTAGGCAAAGATTTTATGAACAAAATCCCAACTAAACAGGGATATCACAAAGAATTAATAAATGGGATTTTATCTTATTAAAAAGTTTTTGCACCACAAGAAAAACCACCAACAAAGTGAAGAGACAACCCACAGTGTAGGAAAAAATTTTTGCCAGCTGTTCCTCAAAGGATTAATATCTAGAATACATAAAATGAACTCAAAAAAATTTGACCACCTCAAATTTAAAGACCCAATCCAAAAAAAGGCATCTGAAATAGACTTCTCAGATGAAGAAATAGAAAGCACAAATAAATATATGAAAAAAAATGTTCAACATCATGGGTCCTTTGTGAGACACAAATTAAAACAATGCTGAGATTCTATCTTACCCCAGAAAGAATGGCTAGTATCAAGAAATCAACCAATAACAAATGCTGGTGGGGCTGTGGGAAAAAAAGGAACCCTTCTCTACTGCTGGTGGGAGTTCAGACTACTGCAACCACTGTGGAAATCAGTGTGGAGACTCCTCAAAAAATTTGGACTATAGCAAGACCCTGTCTCAAAAAACAAAAAATAAATAATTAAAAAAAACCCCTCAGACTACAGCCCCCATTGGAACCAGCTAGTCCTCTTCTTGGTGTCTTCCCAAAAGAATTAAAAGCATCATATAACAGCAATATATGTGCACCATCCATGTTTATAGTGGCACAGTGTGCCACTATAAACTAAAGTTTTAAAACTTTAGTAGTAACTAAATCTTGGAAACAGCCCAAATGCCCATCAACCCATGAATGGATAAGGAAAATGTGATTATTTTATACAATGGAGTACTACTAAGCCATAAAGAAGGATAACTTTGAGACATTTCCAGGTATTTGAAATGGATGTACCTTGAGACCATATTCCTAAGTGAAATAAATTGGACACACATGTTTAAACACCACATAGTTTTCCTGGTATGAGAAACCAAAAGGGTAAATAAGAAGCCACATATATAACAGATATTGTGAAATAGGAAGAAAATGTTCAAATAAGAACTAGAGTGGGGGGAGGAGAAAAGGAAGAAAAGGAAAAGAAAAAAATGAGAAAAAGTGGAAACTAAGCTTTTGCAAACTAAGAAGGGGAAGAAGGGTGGAACAGAGGGTAGGTGAAGAGGGAAAAAAAGACGATATATCATGAACAAATTCTCTATGATAAATATGATCATTATGTGTATCTGAAATGTACCAATAAACTTAGTTAATTAAAAAAAACCCAAAACACTCTTACTAGAAATAAAAGGTACATCTGTTTCAATAAAAGTCATTTAGTCATTAATCACTTCCAGCATAGGACGAAGGGCTACATATTAATTTAAACCCAATATAAAAAGACTACCAATACAAAATACATTTAATTTGTTTGTTTTTGACACAAGGTCTTGCTATGTAGTTCAGGCTGGTCTTGGACTCACTACTTAGCCCAGGCTGGCCTTGAACTTGTAGTGATCCTCCTGCTTCAGCCTCCTAAATGCTGGGATTTCAGGCATGCACTACCATGCCCAGTTCAAAATAAATTTATTATTACAGCTGATATCTCCAGCTTTTTTAAAACTTGAGAATTAACAGATTCAAACTCCCTGGCTACTAGATGTATTCAAACATAATTATTTCTTTTGGAAAGTTTAGGCATCCAATAAATATTAACAGTACGCTTTGCTTTTGAAAGTTGTCCTATCAGAGGCACCAAACTTACTTCTTCCCAAATGGAAAGTTTTGTTTGTTTTTTAACAAAAGGATTCGGCTTAGTGAAATGCTGGCTCAGGTCCAGTCACTGGGACACTGTACCCCTGGGGTGTGATTCAGCCACACCACAGCTGAAGACCTGCTACTGCAGAATGAGGCCCAGCTACCTCAACCGGGGACCTGCTTTTTACACCACCGAATCCGCCCCAAGAACCTACCCACAAGTCCTTGCTCTGCTCTGCAGCCAGAGATAACGCAGACAAGAGTGGCTTGTGCTGGCCACGGTGGCACACACTGGTAATCCCAGATGCGTGGGAGGCCAGGGCAGGAGGATCCTATGTTTGTAAGCAGTCTGGGAAACTAGTGAGACTGTCTCAAACCAAAATAAAAAATTTAAAGCAGCTGGGGCCACAGCTCGGTAGCAGAGCATCCCTGGCTTCGATCACCAACACTAAGCCCAGTATGGGGGCACACACCTATAATCCTACACTCGGGAGACTGAGGCAAGAGGACTGCCACAAGTGCAAGGCCAGCCTGAGCTCACCATCTACACAGCGAGCCATGTAAGCAAGACCCTGTCATAAACAATCAATCAACATCCAGAACTGCAAAAAGACAGTTTGAGAAATTCTAAAAATAGGTACGAATCTTAGATATTTCAACAAATTACTATGACGTGCTACAATGCGATGAAGATAGAGTATGAGAGTATAACATGCAAAGAAAAACTTGTAGCAAGTTGCCAGCTTTTCTGAACTTGAGATTTAGCATGCAACAAGTACCCTGAAGATTCACCAAGCAACCAAGTACACGCGAAGAACTTCAAACACGTGCAACTTGAAGACCAACTGGTTACGTACCGGGGGTTGGGAGGCCCTGCCTTGCAAAATCCAAAGACGAAAAGAACAGGTGCTAGAGTCATTTTATTTAAAATGCTGCTTTCTGTGACTACCTGCTCAAGGACAAAAACCAGAAGTTGAGTGGCCGGCAAATTTTAATACCTTAAAGGAGGAGTAAAGAGTTGGCCCTGGGAGGCTCTCAGGCAGGGGGCTCTTCCTCGCAGTGCCCATGACAGGAGGCCACTGTGGGCAGGGTGGCACCTACATAAGCTGGAACTTCATTCGGCAACACATGAAACACAACTGACAAAGAACGTGACAGGCGTTAGTCACTCTCCGTGCAAGAAGCTGCCAGGAGCTCAGTGGCTGTTTTCCAAGCTCCAGTTGGAATAGTTACCAGCACCTCAATAGTTACCAGAGGGCCAATGGGTGGACACGGCAGCTCATTCTGCCAAATGTGCTCATTGGGTTTTCTGCATGGTGAGAACTGAGACGCTGTGATGAAGGCCTGCCTCCAAGAAGAATACACCCGAGGAAGAGTAAAGATGGCCTTGACTGCAGGGTGCACCTTGGATATGATTACACACAGCTGACTGCACGTCCCCAGAGATGAGGGGGTGACGACCAGAGCAGACATTCTTCTGCCTTTCCTTAGGCTTTCCGGTTAACAAAGGCCACATCCTTCCATAGCAACACACATCTGGGAGTTTCACACAGCCTCTCCCTGTCTTCCTACTATGACAGTCTCTGTGCCGGGCCTATCAGGTCACCTGCTGCTTGGGAGGTGTCAAGGGACCGTTGAGCCTGCATCTAAGCTGGCCCTCACATTCCTTGTTTCTCTTTCCCAACGTCTCCCTGGTTTCACCTGGAAAGTCAACATTTGGCATCCAAGGACAAGACTCCTTAAAAATGCAATATCTGATAATCTATCATACCAAGATCAGAGGCTGGAGTTGCTCAGTTCTTAGAAGAACGCATCAATGATTATTTTGCTCCTGACAAACAGACTGGTGCCCAATTGCTCCTTCAAATACTTCATAAAATTGGCAGTACCCTGAATCTGGCTGTGCCTTTTATGATGATGTGTTTAGCTTTCTCTACCAAAAACTGATACAGAGCTCTGCCTCTTCAAGGTCAACACAGCCACAAATCAAGATTCCCCTGCACCCAAGTCCCACAGAGGGTATCTTTCCCTTCTTCATACAACCTTTTTCTTGTCTGTGACACTCCTGCCAGGCCCATGCTGCCAGATTGCGGTAGCTGCTAACTGCTTGCTCTGAGGTACAGGAGAGGGGTCCAGTTTTAGTAACCTACTAATACTGGCTCGTTTTCTACAGTAGGAACTTTGGCCCTAGCACTGGACCAAAGCTATGGAACCCAATATTCAGAAAATAGGTATAGACCATGGGTATCCATGGCGTGACTAAGGGCATCTCCAGAGACAGACAAGGTTCCCTCCTGAGGACTTAGTGCCCTTTCCATAGACCTTTAATGAAAACTTGGTGGACTGGTAACTGGCGGTCAACTTAAACACCAGCTGAACTGAATCAGCGTGGCGCTGAGCGTGGATGAACTACCTGAGGACTGTGCCGGCATGAGAGCAGACCTGGAGAGGAAGACTGGTGTGGTGCTCCTAAGAGTGTCGTTGTTTGGAGCTGCTGGTTCTCATGGAGAGCTTTGTCATGGGGGCCTCCCAGATATGAACTCAGCTATTATCATCGGAGAACTTGGGACCCCTCTATCACTGAGGATGGCTGTGGTACCTTTTAGGGGAGCCTTGGTCCTTATTTTGAGTGACACTTCTTGGCTCCAGTACAGAACACTTGGCCTGCTGACACAGATCCTTCGCCCCACTGGTATAGACTTTCTAGCTTCCACTACTGACCTTTGGGCTATCCAAGCGCAGATCTATGAAATGGACTTTCATCAGTTATTGTCATGGGCTCTAGGTCTTCAGCTGGACTCATGCAGGACATTGCTGTGGGATCCAGACCCTTGGCTGGATTTCCTTGGGTCTTTAGTGTATGGACAGATTTCCTGTACTTTCTTTGTATTTAACTCCTTGGGTGATCATCATAAAATAATACTATTAATGATGTATTCTGTACTGTCTCATTCTCCTTGCAAGCCCTGACTACAACACCTGAGTTGTTATTTGGGTCCTGAACTGTTTAGGAAGACACTCAGTGACTCTTTATAGACGTAACCACTTGCAGCAAGTCTTTTACCCACTCCCTGCGAAGTGCATGAATCAATCCAATCCTGAGGGGTCGTAGTCCACATCTGGGGCTCATTCTGCCTGGCTGACACACCCGTGGGTACACAAATATCCTGGATGGCAGAAAAGGGTCCCCACCAAACCCCTCCAGGGAGCTATACTACAATGCAGCTTTGCAGTAGCACAGCTGCCGTTAGCAGCTCTCCATGTGCCCCGTGTGTTCCCTGAGCACTTCTTGCATGATGTTTAATTCCCACCACAACCAAGCAAGGCAGACAGTACCACCGCAGACAAGGCCCCTTACGGATGAGGAAACTGAGGTGCAACAGCTTCGCTTCAGTCTGGCTGATGCATGGTGCAGGAGTAGGGCATAAATGGAAGGGTTCCTTAGGGGACTTTGGTTGGCCCATCCAGCCCAAATCATCAATGCGTGCCACTCTTGAGGTTTTTAAAGGGTTACACATTCTCTGGGCCAGGGATTTAGCTCAGTAGTACAGTACCTGCCTGGTAACTCAGTTGAGGTCCCGAGTTTGAGTCCCAGTACTCCCCCACCCTGCCCCTCCAAAAAATGATTATGTTCTCTATTTTTTTTTTCTTTCTAATGTGTAAGAAAAAATATTAGGAGAGAATGTACCAAAAATGTACAAAAAAAAAAAAAAAGTAATCCTGGCTATGGTAGGAATGATAGGTTATGCTCTCCTCATTATCTTTCTGGGATATTTCAGTTTCCTCACATGATTATTTGCTGAATAAATGAGCAAACATCAGAGTTAATAAAATGATTGGAAAGAGCCTGGCTAGGAGGGATGGGCTGCTGGCCCCTAGAGGGCAGGCCCTGCAGGTGGTGGCCAAGGGGTGTAAGAGGGGTCGAGGAGACCAGTCAAGGTAGGAAGGGTAACGAACGTGCACCCTACAGATAGAGGGGTGGCTCGTAGGGTGTGTGGAAAGCAGGGTAAGGCCACAGCTGAGGCAGGCAGCACAGTCAGCTTCTCAGGGCAGGCCCTGACCACCCATTACCTGCCCCTGGAGGGGCGTGAGAGTCGTGCACCTAATCCCAGCTCCAGACCAGTGTGTCCAGGAACTTGGACTGGTGAGCACGGCAGAGGAACTATGGACTGTTCTCTTCACAGCAAGGCCACGAAAGCAGAGAGCGACACTTTTTTCTATCTGGTGAGATCTAGTGGCTTTGCGCTATTAGATGGTCAACTCAACACCACAGCCACCCAGACCCTGAACTCTCCAACCATCACTGAAGGTGACAACAGTAACAGCAGAACAACAGCCAGTGCTTACAAAGGACTTGCCTTGCGTGAGGTGCTGTGCGAAGCAGCTTTCCTGTATTCACTCCTGTAACCTCACAGGCTGTGGGGGGTGCTGGTAGGCTACCGTTTGAGAGAGGAGGAAATGAGGGTCAGGAGTTTGCCCTGCGCCTCAGAGCAGCGAGCTGGGTGGTCTCACTCCAGAGCTGGTACTCCATGCTGCCTCCCCAGGGTGGAACAATCCTACCAGTTTTGGCCTCAATATCCCTCCAGTACACAAGCACAAGTCAGGACATACTTTTTCATTTCTCCAAAGTGCAAGGAGGTGAGACAGTCCTAAGTGAGGTGTCTCTCCTTGGAGTTATTAAAGATTATATCACCTAGTGATGTCACTGTCATCTTTGGGGAACCAAACTCTATGGTGTTCACACTATGATATTAACTAATGAAATCAACTACAGACAGTTCTTAGAAAGTACCCCCATCATTACATGATATCTATTTCCTTTATGTTAATTTGTTTTGCCACCATGCATGAATCCTTTGCAGAATTGGAAAAAAAATCTAATTTGATCAGAGTTAATCCCACAGGATTTATTTTCTTCCTTTTTTTTGAGACAGAGTTTCACTATGTAGTTTAGGCTGGCCTTGAACTCACTATGTATGTAGTCAAACTGGCCTTGACTTTTGGTGACCCTCCTGCCTCAGCCTCCTGACTGGTGGAATTACAGGTGTGTGCCACCACAATAGGCTTCATTCCTTTCTTTGGTAATATTTACACCCTTGTTATACAAGCAAGCATCTATCAAATTTTCCCTGAAAGGAGTTACGTATGCCTCAGATGGGATTAAAAACCAGCAAAGCTTTGATCTCCATAGTGAAATATTTCACACAGCTCCTGCTGTAAAGAAACAGGAAAGAAGCTTGACACTTAGGTCTTGAATTATTCTCAAAGCCGGGGCAAAGCTATTCCATGAAGCTGCAGAGTTCAAAGCCGCAGGGAAGTTTAGAAGCTGCTGAGGCCTACTGTGTCCCTGTAATCTCTCTCCTTGGAAATTTCTATTAATTCAACAAAGGACAGTCATGAGACAACAGACTGCTACCACATTGGAAAATTGAACATGTACACATATTATTTACTTTTTAAAAGCCAGACTCTCAGGAGGCTTGTGATAGCTGATCATTTACCAGTCTGCTATCAGCCAGTTCCTGAAACGGCAAAGAGCAAAGGTAACAGAGGCCACCAGAGTGAGAGGAAGGAGGGCAGCTGCTGTGCACAGACAAGATAAAGATCCCAGTTATGCACTGAACACTTTCATGATGCACCTTCTAAAATGTGAATGGGTCCAAATGAACAGGAGCTAAACCATTTGCAAACAGTCTAAATCTTTTCTAGCACTTTCAGTGAACCAGAAATTACCAAACCCAGGAGCACTCAGATTCATCAGGGTATGCACTTAATAGAGGGATTACAAGTGTTCTCAAAATGCAGGTAGTAGGTAGAGTTCTAGACTTGCAAATACTCCAGTCCACCTTTCTCTGAAATCTAGGTGACGCTAGAACATGGAGAGAGGGTCTCCCTGTCTGCTGAAACGCGCTAGGGATCTGCAGAGCTGCTCACTGCGGTGCTAGAAAAGTGTCCTTGGGTTACATCAAGTGTACACAACAGCAGAAAAACAACTTCACTAAATACCATCCCGGAACCATTTAATACAACAACACAGAGAGAAAGGATAGTTCATAAAATTTACAAAACATTTACTTCAAAACAAACATTACTCTTGAAAACCTGTGGTTAATTTTCCCCCTACCTTGTCCCTGGCTCACTTTAGCGATAATGCAAACATGGCTGGGTGGAAAGAGGCTCACTGGAGGAGGGTGCTAGAGTGAGGGAAGCGGTGAGACTATTTCCCTGGCACCCTACGGTCTACTTTTGCTTACCTGACTCACTCCTGATTTTTGTTTCTTCTTCCTCAGGACTGGGAATTGAACTCAGTATACTCTACCACTGAGCTACATTTTCAATCCTTAAAAAATATACTTTTTAAAAATTTTGGGCAACCTACTCAGGACCCCTTCTGTCTCTCTTCAGACAGAAGCTTTCTTTCTCTCAATAAATATATTCTGCTCTTAAAAAATAAAAATTTGAAAAAAAATAAAATAAAAATAAAAATTGAGACAGTCTAAAGTGTTCAGGCTGGCTTAGAGCCTTTGATACGCCTGACTCAGCCTCCCAAGTAGCTAGGAATATAGTTGTTACCAGGCCAGCTCACTCGTGGTTTTTTTTGTTTGTTTGTTTGTTTTGTTTTGTTTTTTTACTAAACTCCTACATACTAATTTTTCCCAGTCAAGGTCTTTTTAATCCAACATGACACAACAGCCATATAAATCACTGCACCATCCTGAAAATTCTAGTTAAACTCTCCACATTCTAATTAACTTTCTTCTTTTTCTACAAGATTTGGCAGCCACACATGGAGGTGCATGCCTGTAATTTCAGTACTCAAGAGGCTGAGGCTAGAGAATCGCCATGAGTCCCCAAGGGCAACCTGGGCTCGCCTGAGACTCCATCTCAAAAAAGAGAAAGAATAAAGGACACTGAGTCAGGCACAGTGGCACATGCCTATAATCCCAGGAGGATGGCACCAGCTTGAGCCTGGCCTGGACAGTTTAGTGACTTAGCAAGACTCTCTCAGGCTGAGGGTTTAGCTCAGTGACATAAGCACCTGCCCTGGCAAGCACGAGGTGTGAGTTTGATCCCTGGTACCAAAAGAAAAAAAAAAACCTCTCAAAATATAGTTAGAAAAAAAGGCCTGGGTATGTAGCTCAGTACAAAGGCCCTGGGTTTGATCCCCAGCACAGTACATTTATACATATACATACATATATATATATATATATAAAAGGGCATTCCATAAGAAATAAGATGGCTAAAAATTTCCCAGTTCTCTCTAAACACAAAACCTTGTTACGAATTCACAGCAATGGACAATGGAAATAGCTGAACAGTCACCTAAATGGTTCATTAAATTCTACTCCAGTCAATTAAGAATTACCTTGGTGATCAACATAAGGCTTGAAGGCCTGAAGGATTTTTGGCACAGCCACTCCCATGTCAAGCTCTGTCAGAGTTAACTCATTCATAAAGTAGGGGAGCTAGAGAAAAGAAGTAAACAGTGAATGCGACACATCAGTAACCTGGAAAAATGCTGAGGTAAGTCAGAATTTAACAGACTCTGAAGAAATGGTGGTCACAGGTTTGGAGACACACCATTTATTTAACCAAATTTAACTGCATAAACCGTGTACTGGGCATCATACCACAGAGTCCTGCGCGAGGAAGCCAGTTTCCTGATCTCTGGGGGTTTATACTGGAGAGGCAGAAACAGGTAAGGAAAGCAGAGAACAATGTAATCTCATAAACAGGTAATGGGACAGAGCTGGGGCTCAGACCACAGTGGCTATCTTGGCTTAAGGAGGTCAGGAAGGCAAATAAAACCCCAATATGGGGAAATGGATCTTTCTCAGACTGCGAGCAGGAAGTAAGAAATTGTTACAACATTTCTGATAGGCAAACTTCCTGTAACTATTAACATCATAGGTATTACCATCATTAAAATTCTTGAAATATAAAATCACATCCCTTTGCCTCATGCTATGCTTTGAAATTTTCTATCTGCTTCCTGTATCCACTCACTGTGCCTCTGTGGTCTGGGTGAACTGCATCCATGGTCTTTCTTGCCCTGTAGTTCCAGTTGGACCTAGCTAATGGTATGCACCAGTGGGCGGGGGACGGGGAGGTACCGGGAGAAGTGTGCTGTCAGGCATTTGTCTCCTCCTTCCAGAGAATGTCGCAGCCTGTGAGGTGGGCAGCCCCCCACACAGTCCCCTTGCCTGAGCTTTGGTAACTGCGTTCTGCCTTGCCCCTTCAGGAGAGCCACTTGTGCTGGCCCACGAGTGCCGCAGTGTCCCTTCTGTGCTCTCCGCATCCCCTCTGATTCCCATCTGAGTATGCTATCTGGTTCTTGCTGGGCCGCGGCTAATGCACACCCTAATCTATCAGCAGGAGTTTGCTATAGAGGAAATAACACAGAAGTACGGATATCATGTTCAGAAATTCCTACTTCATCTCAAAATTATTCATGTATATTTCCTCCACCTGGATTTGTGTGCATATGCATGTGCGTCTGTGTGTTTTGAGACAGGGTCTCACTATGCAGTTTAGGCTGACCTTGAACTCATGTTGATCCTCCTGCCTCAGCCATATAAATGCTGGGATTACAGGTGTGCACCACCACGCCAAGCTTTCTGTATGTATTTTTAATCTTTATATTATTCATTATTTTAGTGTAACATATGGTCAGGGGTCAAATTTATTTTTTCCCCAAATGACTAATAAGCAATATTAACTTATATATTGAGCAACCTATACTTTTCCCTAGTATTATAGTGTCACCTTTAAATTCCTACCACACCACAGACTGCCTGAGCTCTGTTTCCAGCCAAGAGCAAACTGCTCGTTACTACAGCTATAGTAATATATCTTTTTATCTTACAGCTTTCTTAGTGATAAATTTTCACCTGAACATTAGAATAATTTTGTAAAGTTTAGAATAAAATTAAGGTGTTTAAAATAAATGTAACTGACGATTCCAATAAAACAAGGTTGTACGTAGCTTGGCATGGATTTAATACTTAACTCAGGAGGACCTTTTCAGTGTCTCCTTGCAGAGAAGCATGAGCTTTTCCGGCTCACTGGCTCCGACTTTTTAAAAGATGGATGGATTATGTAAAAGAGGTTATGATGTTTTTGACAAACAAAATGTGACGGTAATAGTGTCCAAATGTGTGTTCTTTTTTTGTTTTTATTTTTTTTAGGGAGAGGAAATTAGAGGTTCTTAAAAACCTTGGCCTCCCGGCCAGTGTGCTTACCTGCAATCCCAGCACTCTGGAAGGCTGAAGTAGGATGATCACAAGTTTAAGGCCACTTTCAGCAACCACTGACTTAACAAGACCCTGTCTCAAAATAATCAAGGGCTGGGAATACAGCTCAGTACAAAGGTCCTGGATTCAGTCCTCAGTACCACAGACTGAAAGGAGGGAGCAGAGAGGAAGGGACCCGAGCACCCCCACAAGCCCCGGATCTGACCTCTGTGACTTCTGGGAAGATCTGTAACCCTGCATCACCTTCCTTCTCCAGTGCTCTGGAAGGAGCAGTCTATTCCATTGTCCCCTACCCTCCGCCCAGGACCTGCCACCAAATGTGCATTCTTGAACTCATGGTTGCTACATTTGGAAAACCTTAGAGCAATGATACTATAATTGGTATTGACCATCAATCTACAAAACACTACTTGGTCAAGAATGTACCCCAAATCATGTAAGCTTTTCACAGTGCTTTTTGTTCATTATCATCATTCCAAGGTCTAGCATGTCAGGAGCCTGCCAGGTTGGACTCTGAGGGCTGCTACCCAAGGAGTCACTGCTAGCCTCCAACAGTGCTTCTATGGAAACAAGAATCTGACACTGAGCTGTGCTTGCAACTTAACTGTCTCTCTTCTCTGTGTCACACCTCCCTCCCCAACCCCATCCCACATCCTACAGTCCCTGCAAAGGCAAATGAGGGACCTGAGACAAAGATGGGGCCCAAAGGTATGAGGGATTACGGAGGTGCTAAGGGTGGGTGGCGTAACTACCAGCAAGCACAAGAGGAAGGACAATCAGCAGGTTCCTTTTTCCTACTAATTCATCCATCGACCCCACCCCAACAGACTAGAACATCTAAAACCAGCTGCCCCTCACACTCCCTCCTTGGCCATCTCTGGTCCTACGACAGCCTCTTTTCTACTCTGTGGGAGAAGGCAAGAGGCGGTCGCTCCTCCTGTGCTAGTGAAACAGTCTTTTCCTTCCCACCCGCAGGGCCCCAAGGTAAGCACGTGCATGTCCTTTAACTTCCGGAGTAAACCAAATGGGGACAGAACAGTCAGGCGTACGGGACACGCTCAGGATGAGGGTGAAAAGCCAGGTGCTATACGCAATGACAGTGGCATCTGCTGACACAGGCATGAGAGGCCCATAACCTTCAAGCGTCCCAAGGTGTTTCTGAGCAGCAGTCAGGACCAAGAGTGTATTTGCTGTTGGGGCAGAAACTCGGGTTGTTTAAAACCCATCCTGGAGCCCCAGATACACAGGGAGAGCCGCTCTTCACAGCGTGAGTCATTATCACGTGCAAAGGCAACGATGTGAGGCTGCAGGACAAGGCCGGTGGAGAGGTCTCCAAGCGTCAGGCCTGGAAGGGAACCAGGAGGTGCAGAGGTCTGCATCACAGGGGCCCCTTGGGCGCCGCCAGGCTCTTCTCTAGCCCCTTCTGGCCTTGCCTGGCTGTTAGCCACATCCACTCATTACCAGTTTGAAACAAAAGTTACTCAACTAGCTCTTAGGGCACATGGTTATTTGGTGGAAATAAGGGTTCTTTCGGGAGGGGCAGTGGCAGGTGTAGAAACTGGCGTTGTCCTTCTGCTTTACTGATCATTCCTCTGCCCGAGTCGCCCTGGTCTGCAAGGCATTTCACCAGCAGCGGCTCAGGTTGGGGGTGAAGGCATGGCTAGTAGCAGAGGGGACAAGGTCACCCCCCAACTCTGGTGCTGTTGGATCTAGACCATGCTTTTCCATTGTAAACTTTTAGAACTTTTCACTCCAAAAATCAAAAAGTGCTGGGCATGGTGGCACATGCCTGTAATCCCAGCTCTCAGGAGGCTGAAGCAGGAAGATCACTGTGAGTCTGAAGCCAGCCTGGGCTACACAGTGAGACCCTTTCTCAAAACAAAAAAATCAAAAAGGCGCTAAGTGTGGTGGTGCATGTCTACAATCCTAGCACTCAGGAACCTGCGGCAGAGGATTGCCATGAGTTTAGAACCAGCCTGAGCTACAGAGTGAGTTCAAGGTCAGCTCACACTATGTGTGAGACTCTGTCTCAAAAACAAAACAGCAAAAGGCAGTTTAAGTCTGAATTGCAAAAGCCGACGTGACCACCAAGAGAAGAAAACAAGTGCAAACACGCCTCCAACTTCCCCTGAAGTGGCACCGCCACTACACTTTGCCACAGGAAAGCGGTGCCACAGGCCCCCAAAGGAGACAAGGCTGGCTCGTGCCTCACCATGCCGAGAATATGTGACAACAGTGGCATCCATCTGCGTGCAGACTTTGTTTTTCACACTGCCAGGCGCAGCCCTCCTGCTCAGGCAAGGACTGACAGTCTGGGAAACAGCCCCGCCTGTCTGCCTTGACCTGGGACTCCAGCTCCACTGTGTCCAAGATGGTGGAGAGGCTGGGCCATGGGCTGGCTGCTGACAGCTCATCTTCCAACGGGAGGTCACTGCGGCTTGCTGTTCTCCCAGGGAACTGGCTAGCAGAAGTGGGTTCAGTCAGCCCTCAACTTACCCCAAGAACACACGCCGGCTGACACTCGTCAAGACCCTGCCCGAATCCGGCCTGGACACCCACTCTTCTAACTTAGAGGGCAGCCCTTCCTTTTTATTAGGGGCTGGAGAAGGGAGGAACTTGGCCCAGAGGTGCCAGACAGACTTTACCAGAACTCAACTAAGAGTTGAGTCACAGAAGACTGACCTTTACCCAGGCGAATGGGGCCAAAATTAAACTGAAGCTCCACCATGCCTGCTTTCTTTCTAATCTAATTTTATGTTGGCTTACAATTTCTTAACCTGGGGTCCTTGAATTTACCGGAATCATGGGCAAAAGCTGTCAATGTACATTTTTCTTTCTTTTTTTTGAGACAGGGTCTATGTAGTCCAGCCTAGCCCTAAACTTGTGGTGATTTTCCTGCATCAGCTTCCTGAGTGCTGGGATTACAGGCTTACACTACCATGCTGGGTTATTTCAAGTGTACATTTTTCTAGAGAAAGAATCTACAAGATATCTACTATCCAGAAAAAAAGTTTAAAGCTAATTACCTAAGTTACTGACTGTGTAAGCTCTTAGTGAAGACTTAAGGACCAAAGTGATTCTTCCTTGGCTGGATCTTTATTGTGCTGAAAACTTATTTTTAAGAAACCTTTATAAACTCTGTTGTTTGGCATAGGCATCCTTTAAGGATAGTTCCGAGGAGTACTTAACACAGTTTAAATTCACTTCCAAGGTAGACTAGCTTAGTGCAAGAGCGTTCAGCAAACAGAGCTACATACAGTACCATCTGGCCAGGAAGGAAAGGTCCACCGCAGACACATTCAGAGCCAGTGGTAACTGCCTCAGCTGTGGCTAGGTGTGCGGCTTGGAAAGTGGTCCTAAGTAGTCCAGGATTTCCTCTGAGTGTAGCACAGGGCCTGGACCACTGGGAGACTCAGTATGTTCTGGACAATTTAAGTTTTTTCCTAACTCAAAGAAAATAAAACTATACAAGACAAATCAGTTATAGGAGCTTACATTTTCCCAAATTTTGGATTATCACCTGGAGTGGATGATGTGGCAACACACATGTGCACCCCCACAAACAAAAAATGAAATGACAGTTTACTAAGTCCCCAGATGCAGTCAGTCTGAGGAGCAGGATCAATCTGTGGCCAGGGTCAGATGTGTTGTTTGAGAACTTACTACCTTTGTATGTTACACGCTTAAACAAGGTTATTTTTCACTCTGATGGAAGGCGTGAAATGTCCAGAAGTTATAAAGTGAGGAATTAGAAACCCTTTGAGTAGAGAACAATACCTTTATTTTGCTAAGTTTCATTTGGATTTTCTTCGACACCAGATCGGACCAGTACTTCTCTCCTAAGAAGTCCCAAAATATTCTTCCAAGCAAGGCATTCACCCAGGCTTCTTGTTCTTCCTCCTCAGAGGGTGGAGCCTCTGGCAACTGGCAAAAGAAAGGGACCAAAATTAGCTAGAAGGCAAGGAGAACAAGACAGGTGCTCATTTTCACGAAGTCTGAAGGGCCCTTCTTAGAGGACCGGAATCATGTGAGTAGTGCTTCTTCCTATAAATCACAAGTCCTGTATTTTGCTGCAGAAAAAAAGGGAGAAATGAAAGCTGCCATCACAGCTGAAATCTTTTGTCTATTTTTTCCACCAATCTTCCTGTGAACCAGCCTAGTACTTCATACAATTAGCTTGGCTAAACTGGTCAGCACCCCCGCAAACTAACCGGCTGTCAACAATATGTCTGATCAAATGTCTGCTCGTCCTTTTTCAGCTGAGGCTCGTATGTGCGGTCGTCAAGCCAGTCCTCCTGAAGGCCGAGCTCGGTTCCCCATCAGCTCAGTTCAACCTGATCCTTCCAAGGTGCTTAAAAACATCAAAGCTTGTACCATATACCCAGAGACACTGGCTTAGGTTGGCATCAGGAGTTTAAGAAGCCCTCCCTCCACAGACCAAGAGGCAGGGCTAAGAACCACGGGCAGCTGCTGTCCCCAACCTCAGCCCAGTATTGTAGTTAGGGTTTGCGAGGCAAACAATTTAATACAGGATACATAATAATAGTCGTTATTTTATAATAGTCACCCAAAGAGTCAAACACAAAAAAAGTGCAGGAGATCTGTCCACACACTGAAGACCCAAGGAAATCCAGCCAAGGGTCTGGATCTCACAGCAACGTCTGCGTGAGTCCAGCTGAAGACCTAGAGCCTATGACAACGCTCCCCACGAGTCCAACGGGAGATCCAGAGCCCACGACAGTCTCATTCGAGTCTGTTTCATGCATCTGCACTGTGGAGGCCCAAAGGTCAGTGGTGGAAGCTAGAAAGTCTATGCTGGGGGATGAAGGAGCTGTGCAGTAGGCTGAGGGTTCCGTACTGCAGCCAGGAAGCGACACTCAAAGGACCGGGGCTCCGGTGAAAAGTACCACAGCCATCCTCAGTGACAATCAGGTCCTGAGCTCTCCCGACGATGAGCACAGCCAAGTTCCTCTCAGGAAGCCAGTGTGAAAAGTTTCTCCAAGAGATTGGACAGTACACCATCTTACCCTCTGGAGCCCGGAAGTGATGCTCAAAATAAGGACCAGAGCTCCCCCAAAGTGAACCACAGCCTTTCTCAGCGACAAGGTCCCGAGCTCCTCTGACAATGAGAACAGCCACGTTCATAATGACAAGCTCCTCCAGGAGAACCCACAGCGACACGAGAACCAACAGCACCACACCTTCCGCTCCAGTTCTTCTTTTTAGGTTGTTGGCAACAATCCTCGGGGGGCCGTGCACACCCAGCACCCCGCTGAAGCAGCTCAGCTGGGTGTTACAAGCTGACCACCAGCTGCCCATCTACCACACCCAGGGAAGCACCCTCACCCTCACCCTCACTTGCTACAACCCACCCGACACACCTGCTGTGTCCCGTAGCTCCTCTTGCCCAGGCCGGTCATTTAGACTATGAACTCGGGCCTGGTGAGGTCAGGGACGGCGATAAAGACGGAAGCAGCAGCACCTATGGAGGGTGGTGTGAGGTTTAAGTGGTTAGTGCAGGTAATGGGCTCAGAACTCAGTAACATGGCAGTGTCCATGCTGCTGCCACTGTCTACTGACCACACATGGGCCCTCCGACACGTTCCTCAGCCACTTCATACCTGTGCACGGCAGAAGAAAAGAACCTTCCTTCCACTGGTGGAGGAGAGGAGTGTGCAGGGGTTACAGGAGCGGAGGTAAGTGGCCCCCTGCTATGATAGACAGTTTCTTGGGTGGAGGTCTGCTAACTAGACTATAGCCTTGTGGAAATAAGTTTTGGGAAGTAAAGATCAAAAGACCCAGAAATGCAGACTTCGTGAACCGTTCACCCTTGCTTCTCACTCTGCAGTTGGCATAAACACACTCGCCCTGCTGCACGCATTGCGGCCATGGCCCGTTCTTTCTCATTTCCGCCATGCTTTGCACCCACACACTCACACCAGCACTCCCGGGAACCAGGCCCGCACATCACAGCCTGTGCCCAGGCCGGTGGCCTAGCACTCAGGTCACTTGGCGCCTGTGGTCTGACACGTGTAGGTCTGTCTGCTGGGGGAGACCTCAGGTCTACACATACAGCTACACGGCTATATTCTGAAGTCTGGAGTTCTGACAGCCGACTCAGGCGAGCCAGACACAGCCTGGGCACTGGCCAAGTGGACTGTCCACCATCCATCTGTCCAGCCAGTTTTGCCCTGTGTTCTTTCTTTGGGGGGTCTGAGGTTCACTCACATTTTTCAACCACATGCTACTACACATGGTATAGTTCCAGAATCCTTCAAATTTGTAAGTGAATTCCAGGTCTCCCTTAAAACTGTTGGTGAGTCTCAGAAAAAAAATCCTGGTTTGAAATGAATGAATACATGTAAGTCCTTCCTACTTTCAATAGCTGTACAGCATTCTCTCTGTGCTTTTTATGTCTGTGGACATTAACTGAGACATTTTCTACCACCAGGTCTTAGCAGGGTGGAAATTTGCATCAGTGATTGTTCAGATTTTTTATGTTGTTTTTAATTTTTTTGCTGGATGCCCTCTACCTGTTTAGATAGTGCCAGTCACTGCCCACGTAAGGCTCTTTGTGTCTTGCTTGGATTTATCGGCTGTGTAAGAGAAGAGATTACCTTTTCCCCTCTCAAGAGAAGAGCCTACCCCTCAGTGGCCTTTCTTTACAATCCTCGTTTTCACAGGAAACCCGTTCCACATAAAACAGCAAGAAACAAAAAGGCCGTTTCACACTGTGTCCAAGGCAGCAGCATATGATGTGGCAAAATTTCTGAAATAACTGACAAGCAGGTTGCTCTTCCTTTTCAACAGTTCCTGTTTCTAAGGTAGACTTCTCTCCACAGATGTGCTGGGAACAAAGAAACACTTGAGAGAAGCAGAACATTGACAATACATCAAAGACGGCTTATAAATGAACGTGGATTCGACAGGCTGCCAGGAAGAACTTATTTCCAATGACTGTCATAGAAATGTTAAGAGCTTAGAGAATAAACGTGCATGCATTGCCTAACATCACTATTAGGCCACAGGGAGCGGTGTGAGGAGAATATTCATTTCACCATGTCAACTGTCTATACACATTTACAAATGGTGACTTCCCAGGATGGTTTTAAAAATTTTAGGATGCTCATCTGAAGCCAATGCAAGGCTATCAGGACTGGATAGCTGGGTGTGGTAGTACACAGCCGGAACTCCCCAGCACCCAGGAGGCTGAGGTGGGAGGGTCCCTGTGAGTCTGCAGTCAGCCTAGGCTAGATAGTGAGATGGAGGCCAGCCTGCACTGTGAAGTGAGACCCTGTCTCAAAAAAAAAAAAAAAAAAAAAAAGACTGCATAGCTCTTGGGATATAGTTCATTAAAACTAACTTCTAAAATCAAAGTACTCCAAAGTATTATACTCCAAAACTCAGTTTTGGAGTATAATATTTCCTATTACAAATGGTTACAGGTCTAGTCCAGCTCCTTCACTATAAAGGAGACCTCAATGCCTCTGCTCCTAAGTTTGGCCACAAACTGCTGCCATGAGGGTGTCACAGCAGCAGTGTGACGCCGGGCGTGGTGGTGAGGCAGGGGGACTACTACAAATTCGAGGCCTTCCTGGGCTACCTAGTGAGTCCAACCCCAGCCTGAACTACACAGCGAGACCCTGTCTCAAAAACAAAACACCACCAAAACAAGTAGCAGTTTGGTCCAGCAGAGGACATAAAGGAGGACTCTTCTTCCACATTTGTTTGCTTCCTTCCTGATTCTAAAAACAATGCATATTCATAGTAGAAAACAGCCTGTGATCTCACTACCCAGATATAATTACTTAAAACATTTTAGTCTATTTTCATCTTTTTCTCAATGTATTAACGCTTCTTAGAACACAGAAATATTCATGTTTTGAGACACGGTCTCACTATGTAGTTCAGGCTGGCCTCAAACGTGCGGCAAGCCTCCCTCCTCAGCCTCCCAAAAGTGAGTGTGCCACCATGCCCAGCCTCAGAACTATTTTTCAAAACAAAATTGAATTGGTCTATGTTCTTGTATCAACTTTTTTTCATATAGCTTGAGACATAAATCACAGAATGTACAATTTACTCACTTAAAGCATTCAATAGGCACTATAGAAAACAAAATGCAAGGTCCTTAAAAATTTAAACACAGAGCTTGCTTAGCATGTGTGAAGCCCAAGGTTTGATCCCTAATACCAGAAACAAAAAGATGTGAATAAAAAATAAATGGGTTGTCCTTTCATTTTCTTGATGGTGCTGTTTGCAGGACAAAGGTTTTTATTTTTGAGGAAGTCTAATTTACCTATTTTTCCTTTGTCTGTTTCCACTTTTGGTGACACACCACTGAGGTTTTACCTAACTCATTACAAAGATTATTCCTTTTTTCCTTCCTTCCTCCCCGCTGCCCCGCCCCAGATCTCACTATGTAGTTCAGACTATGCCGCTGAACTCACTACTTAGCCCAGGCTACCTTTGAACTCATGGCAATCCTCCTGCCTCAGCCTCCAAGTGCTGGGATTACAGATGTGTGCCATGATGCCTGCATAAGATTTACTTCTGTTTTAAAAGTTTGTTTATTGTTTTGGATCGAACTTGCGACCTCACACTTACGCCGCTGAGCTAAATCCCTGGCCTTGTTTTAAAAGTTTTGTAGGTGTAGTTCTTACATTGTGACTTGATCCATTGTGACTTACTTTTTATATGTGGTACCTGTGGATATGCTGTTGTTCCAACTCATTTCCTGAAAAGATTAGTCTTCCTTTGTTGATTTGTCACGGCACTCCCATCTCCCGTCTGATTCCTTTCCCTGGATGTATGGTTGCTTCTTCCTGTTCCTCCTTCCTCCTCCTCCTTCTTTTTTACTTACTACATAATAACATTTTCCACTTCTACTTTTACTTTTTCATTTTTTTTTTTTTGAGACAGGGTCTCACTACATAATTCAGGCTGGCCTTGCAGGTCAGTGACCTTCCAGCTTTCCAAGTGCCAGGATTACAGGTGTATACCACCACCTGTTTTTATTTTTGGTCTTCTGAGATGACGTCTCTCTCTACATAGTTCAAACTCACTACATAGCCCAGGCAGGTACGCTACACCAGATCCAGCATTTCTCTGCCTTTAAGTATTTGAAAATCTCTTTCTGAAGGGGTAAAGAGAAGCTCTGGAAAACTTTTTCCATTACAAATTTCTTCATTCTGTAGGATTATCCTAGTCCTGACAGTCTGGTAGAAATGTCTTGTGATCCAGTTTACAAATAGCAGATAATGTGCGCAGGCAGTGACAATGAAAACATGATTCTCCATCCTGGGGCAGGTTGAATTATCTCAAGCATTTCTTAAAGCCTCGTGTTAAAAATCAGTGGACATAAAAAAAAAAAAAAGTGGAAGTGGCTCCCACAGCCTGAACATGGGGGTCTGATGCCTAGAGGATGGGCATGTGCTGCTGGGAGGGATGGTCCTCTCTCCCAGACAGGCCACACTCGGGCAAACAGAACCAGGAGCCTCACACTCCTGAGCACATGTGCGGCACACAGGGTCTCACCATCTAGTCCAGGCTGGCCCTACCTCACTATGTAGTCCACGCTGGTGAGGCAATCCTCACAGCAATCCTCCTGGCTCAGCCTCCTAAGTGCTGGGATTGCAGGCACGCTCCACCATGCCCAGCAGGACGTCCCTTTTTGATATACTCTCTCTGACAATAACATTATCCCACCTTCAGACATTTCCAAACAGAATTCCCTTGATTCCTAAATTATTCTTTAATTCTAAACCCCAAGACTAGACACTAAACATCTGGAAGACCAGGTCTTTCCCTTCCCCTGCAAATAGCAATACTTTATGATTCAAATTGAATTTAATATCTCCAAAATTGTTTCAATATGCAAAGTCCCCAAAAATTGTTTTTAATTTTTTTTTCTTTTTGAGACATGATCTTCTCTACGCAGTTCAGTTGGCCCTGAGCTCACTTTGTAGCCCAAGCTGGTTTTGAACTTGCAACAATCTTCCTGCCTTAGCCTCCTGAGCACTGGGATCACAGGTGTGTGCCATCACACCTGGCTTTTAACTGTTATAGGTAACAATAACTGCCACCAATGTTTTAGCATTGCTTAATACAAACCAGGCCTACATTAGCTAATTGTTTCTCTGAGCGTCTTTAACACTGGTTTGGACCCTGAGCACCGGAGACCTAGCAAAGGTCCCTGTACCTTCTGGACCTGCAGTCTGACGCAGCACTCAGCCACATGACAGAACAGCAGCCAAGTATGCAGCAGTGGCCACTGGATCCTAGAGCCCTTGGGGAAGAGAGATTCTTTAACCATGGCCCTTCAGAGAGAGAAGCAGGGTGATGTGGGAGCAGGGAGAGGGTGAGACAAAGGGTGGAACAGTGCCCTAAGTCCCCCTATGAAAGAGCAAGGGACATGGTACCCTGCACAACATCAGGATGGCCAATACGACAAATATGATGTGCACCTTGGAAAAGTATCAAGTGCTTCTTTGTGTCTGTGAACTCTAGCAGCTCCTCCTCTTTGACTCATGGCATCAACCCCAATATAGACCCTAGCAAATACTCTAGCAGAAGGGATGGGCACACCCAGAAGGTCCACATTTGGGGAAATGGGCACTGTCACTCTGGGGGAGAGGGGAACGAATGCCAGCGCCACCACTGTTGAGAAGTCATTTGGCAATATCTAACGGAACTACGTGTGACATAGCAGTCCAACGACTAAGATTTCACAATGAAGACACCCCCCAACAGCACAAACACACACTCATCATGTTGCTCATTTTAGTACTCTCTGTAATTGCAAAACACTGGAAGCACCCTCCATGCCCACGCAGGGACTGGGCACACTATGGAACAGCCACACAATGCAGTCCTTCGCAGCTGCCTGAAAAGAAGGGAGATGGAGTCTATGAAATGACACGAAGTGATTTCCAGAATGTACTGGTAAATGAAACAGCAATGTTCAAAAGAATATCCACAGTACGGTACCCTCTAAGATAAAAGAGGGCTACAAATACCAAAGGGATAAACTGGAGACTAAGGGGATTGGTTCACTCCTGTGAATGAGTGGAAATGGGGTGGAAGGGTAGAAGGAACAGAGCAGGGAAAATGAATCTTTTCTGAATGTCTATGTATAGCTACCATGTGTATGCTCCACATGCACACAAGGAAAACAGGAGAAAAACCACAGTCAACAGGGATGGGAGAAGGGGCATCATTTGCTCAAATCACAACATTAATGTGGAATTAGTAAAGAACTGTCTCTACAGACTTGTAAAGACACATGAAAATATAAGTCAATCAGGAACACTAGCAGGTCTTATTCCCACCCTACGTGTTCTTCTAGATTTTGTTATTCCCTGAGGAAGATGCGGAATCCATGCCCCTCTCCCCTGAATTCAGAGAGAGGGGAGGCGTCTGTGAGCGCCTTGACAGAGCATGCTGGAAGCGAAGGTCAGCGAAGGCAATACAGCTTCTGCTTGGCCTGCTCCGGGAATGGCTGCCCAGGGCCCCAGCCACCGTGCCGAAGCCCAGTCTCATGGAGAGGAACAGAGGCAGCCAACTTTCAGCCCTAGCTGAAATTCAGTCAACAACCAGCACAGGAGTGAGCTTTCTTGCAAGCAGATCCTATAGTCCCTAGGCCTAGCCTAGCCCTGCTTGGAGCAAACATAAGCCTTTACCTGCTAAGCCTTGTCCAAATGAGAAATTGTGAGGAAAACAAATAACTTCTTGTTTGAAGCCACCACTTCTGAGGCCGGTTGTTATGCAGCAATAGATAAATGAACTAACACTATGCCTTGCTCAGAGTGTCTTTCAGACCACTCAAGAGCCAAGAGGCAGCCCTCACATGCCTCAGGTGGCCACGCAGTGCAGAGGCCCCTCACTAAAGCCTAGGGGACCCTCCTCAGAGCAGTGACCTCTGTTCACATCCTCTGGCTTTGTTTTCTTGTGTTTTTTTCCCAAAGATAAAAAGAAACAAAAAGAAGAAGAAGAAAACTACAAAATTTCAAAGCATGTCAATCAGAGGCCAACAACGGTACGTACATGGGCGCATTGTCATCCCCAAATCATTCACCCAGAGCAGAAGACATCTGCGTTCCATTGTCCGAACAATACCAGCACAGATCTTCAGCAAACTCAGAGAAATCAGTAGTATAACTATCTTAACCAGTTTTTTATATAAATATACATGTTTTTCTTTTAGCTTGTTACACTAATGAAACAGTATGTTTACATACATGTGTCTTTCTTATTTCACTGAATATGTTCTCAAGGTACATTCATTTACCTATAAAAGTCTCCAGTTTATCCTTCTTTATGGCTGAGTAGTAGTCTATCGTATAAAAATACCACATCTTTTTTATCCATTACTCAGTTGATGGCATTTAGGTTGTTTCCAAGATCTAGTTATTATAAACTGTGCTGCTATAAACATGGGTAGGTATACATCACTGTGGTATGATATTTTTAATTCTTTTGGGAAGACACCCAGAAGGACCACCAATCCTAGTTTTTTGAGGAATCTCCACACTGATTTCCACAGTGGTTGCACCACTCTGCACTCCCACCAACAGTGGAGAAGGGTTCCTTTCTCCCCACAGCCCTTCCAGCATTTCTTATTGCTTGATTTCTTGATAGTAGCCATTCTTTCTGGGGTGAGATGAAATCTCAGTGTTGTTTTAATTTGCATCTCTCAAATGACTAGTAATGGCGAACATTTTTTCACGTATATATCTGCTATTTGTATTTCTTCATCTTGAGAAGTGTGTATTCATCTCAGATGCCCATTTTTGGACTGGGTCTTTAAATCTGGGAGGACTGATTTTTTTGAGTTCTTTATATGGTCTTGATAGTAACCCTTTGTCAGAGGAATAGCTAGTAAACATTTCTCCCATGTTGTGGGTTGTCTCTTCACTCTGTTGGTGGCTTTTTTGTTTCCTAGCCCATGGTGGGTATCATCAGTGAACAAAGGTAGAGGTGAAAGATAGGGTCAGGAGTTGAGGGATGAGCCAAAGAATGGAAAGCTGGCACCAACCAACTGACAACCAGGAAAACATACTGCAGGGCCTGCCTTCTGGGGGCCAAGAGTCTTCTGACTCCAGGAGCCACTGTGCATGACAGTTCTGAGTTTCCATTTATTGCACTCATATGAAATTATCAAGAAACGATCAAATCATCCCTGCCTCCTCTGCCCAAAAGAGCCAGGAAGTTAATGTGGTTTGAAAAGATTTCTATCTGACTTAGAAGATGAGAGAAATGTTTGTGTACATAAAGAGCTAAGTGCCAAGTGACTGGAAAGGAAGTTTGGACTAGAGACCCCAACACTAGGTAGGGGACTCGCAAGGACCATGTGACACAATATGCGTATCATGCAGGAAATGCTCTGAAATAGAATTCGTTTTGCTTTTTAATTTAAGGAGACTTTTCACAAAGCAAGCATTTTGTTAGATACCCTTCTCATGTCAGTCCAGTTCTCCTCCTGATTCTCCTAGGTCCTGACAGCTGACAGCCCAGGGAGAAAAGAAATCTGATGGGGGTGGACTTAGCAGTGGCAAACAGCACACTTCTGGAGCAGTTTAAGTCACTCAGCTCCAGCCTACAGAGAGGCAGCTTCTACTCTTCTGGCAGCTTAGGGCAGAAGGCAGAGCCAATGGGCCACAAGCTGGCAAAGCCACATGGTCCTTTTCGCTTTGGCAGTTCACCAGGGCAGTGTGGCCTCTTTCACAAGTAGAAAGATCAACAGAGCAAATAAAACCCACCCAACTAAAGGCACAAGAAAAAGGAACCACATGTTTCCCAGTAAGGACAGAAATTCAGGCACTGTCAGAAGCCAAACACAAGTGAAGGAATGTGAGAAAGAAGCTGCAGGTTGCACAGAGAATACGGGGTACAGGAAAGGCAGGAGGCCTTGAGCCCGGCTAGGATTCAGAACAGCCCACCACTGTGACAGTCACTGCAAGTCAATGGCCTGGCATCCCAGGTGAGATTCTGCACAGTCCATCATCTAGCAGCTGCATTTCTAAGCTACCCTAACTTCTCTCAGAAGAGAAGCCCATTTAGTGTGCTCAGGGATCAGAATGATGCTACTCAAGGCTATGACCAAGCATGGCAGGTGGCAGCCTGCATTACTGACCTTAAGTCCATGTCCAGCGTGTCATACCTCAGTACTCACGTTTATGGCACACTTCAGAAGCACAGCACACTTGAGGAGTCTGAGAATTTGAAACTACCGTAACAGCTGCTGAGGAATTAAGACTTCTATCAGCTAGTGATTCTGTGACTTTCCCTACTGAGCACCAGTTGATCAAGTCCAAATGTTAGGGGTCACCTTATTCCTCCTCATACCCACATCTACCTGGGCAGCTTTTTCTCCAACGTACTCAGCCACTCCTCACTATCTGTTACCACCTGCACCTCTGCCTACCCACTCCATTCTCCCTACAGCCAGTTCTCTACCAAGCATCACGCATTTTTTCAGATGTGAGTCAGATCACTATCACTTCCTGTTCAAACTCTCCTCACCACCCCGCCCCACTTCCTTGGAATAGATCTCTCCAACCGCCCTGCCTCTCTCTCTTGCCCTCCTTCACTGTTTGGCCATACTGACCTCAATGCTGTTAATGCTGCTCCCTGGGCAGTCCAGACACATTCTATTTTTTTTTTTTTTCTTTGAGACAGGCTCTTGCTATGTGGTTCAGATTGGCCTTGAACTTAGTGTAACCCAAGCTTCCCCTGAGCTCATGGCAATCCTACTGCCTCAGCCTCCTCACCACATGCGAGGCATGCACCTCATTCTATTGTGGGGCCTTTGTGCTACTGGTGGTCTCTAGAGGGCTCCTCCAACCCATATCGCCAAGACCTACGGCCTCACGTTCCCAGGTCTCTGCCTAAAGTTCACCTCCTCAGTCCACTTCCCACCAGTCCCTTGAAGGCTGCAATTTTTACAATCCACCTGATGTTCGTTTCTTGCTGACTTCCTGAGCAGAGCACAAACTCCCATGGTCAGGGCCCTTCTCTGTCTTGCTCATCACCCTGTTCCCAGGGCCTAGAACAAGGAAGGCCTGGCAAACAATGGGTACTCAGTCCCCTGTGGATGAAGGACTGAGCTGAAGGTCATGAGCAGAGGCCTGGCCAGGCAGCTTTACCTTCTTCCCAGCCGTGGGGCTGCTCTCCGCACTCTCAGGGCTCCTGTGGGGGCCCCGACTTTCCTGGGGCACACACCGGCCCATGTACACACTGTAGTCGAGAAGCATCTTCTGCCGTACGCTGCCCACCAGCTCCTTTTGCTTTGGCTGTGTCATGATCTCCTCCACGCTGCCTTTGCTGCTGCTGCGGCTGTGGGTCAGGTGCCCAGAGGGGCTGCTGTGTCTGCTGTGGGTGGGCAAAAGCCCTGGAGCAAAGAAGTGATGTGTCTTAATACAAAGGAAGGAAGGAACCATCAAGAACACCAAACTCATCATCACAAACACACCTAGGTTAAATAGAAAAGGCACTAAGATGCTATCGAATGATGGTTTAAAAAATATTTATGAGGGCAGGGCACAGCACACCTGGAAAGCTGAGGTAAGAGAATCCACAAGTTTGAGCCCAGCCTAGGCAACTTAGGGAGACCAAGTGAGACTGTCTTTAAAAAAACAAACAAACAAAAAAAGGCAGAGTGTGTAGCTCAGTGCAGAGGTCCTGGGTTCAACCCAGTAGTTGGAGAAAAAAATTTAACCAAGTCGTTTTATTTTGGAGAGGTTCCAACCATCTGAAATGAAACTCCCCAGAGCCTCACAGAGTTACGCTAGTCATTTCTTAATTTAAATTTTAGCTAGCTATTTTATTTTCCAAGGTAGTATTTGAAATTTTACCTTGAATTCAAATTCTGTATAACCCTTTAGTACCCTCATACCATCTGACTTTAATATTATTTTTAAATGTTGGGATAAAAGTTGTATCACAAATATTTACAGATCTAGTGTGTGCCTGTCATCCCAGCACTTGGGAGAGGCTGAGTGAGTGAGAAGGATGTGCAAGTTTGAGGCCAGTCTGGGCTACACACGTATGATTTAAAATTTTCTAGTAGCCATATTAAAAAGGTAAAAACAAATGAAATTATTGGAATATTTGATTTGACTATATTTAAAACATTATCATTTCAGCATGTAACCAACATAAACAATTTTAATGAGATAATCTCTTGGTAGTGCTGAGTCTGAAATCCAGTGTATAGCTCACATTTACCCCGAAGCTGGGCTTGCACTGGTCACACTCCAGGGCTCGTCAGCCACCTGGCCTGGTGGCTACTGTACTGGCCATCACAGGTTAGACTCAAGAGAGTTAAGCAGTCCTGGTGTTGTGGGTTCTCACCTACTGGAATCTTCTTTTATTCCGCATATTGGGTTTAATTATGTCTCCCAAAAGGTATGTTGGTCATCTCCGAATGTGACCTTATTTGGAAATATAAAGACTGGGGTCTTTATATAGAAGATGAGCTGCTGAGAATGGTGGTACATGTCTGTAATCCCAGCAGCTGGGAGGCTGAGGCAGGACTGCTGGGAGCACAAGACAGTCTTGGCTACACAGTGAGTTTAAGGTCAGTCTAAACTACATAGCAAGACCTCATCTCAGAAAAAAAGAAAAAAGAGATGAGACATGCAGAGACGATGCACAAGGTGAAATGCAGAGCCTGGAGGGCTGCAGCTGCAAGTCAGGAGCCTGGGGAACAGGAGAAGCTGGCAAGAGACAAGGAAGGATGCTGTGCAGTCTCCGAGAATCACAGCCTTGCTAACACTTGATTCTGTACTTCGAGTCTCCAGTCACATGAACTAGTCCCACAGTTTTAAGCCACTCAGTTTGTGGCATTTGTCCTGGCAGCCCTAGCAAATGAACATCTTTTTAAATTTTTTTTTTCAGAAATGAATATATTTAGTAATCTTCCTATTTATCTTGCGTTTCAGTGTTTAAGGTCCTGCCGAGGGACTTGTGGGATTGCTGCATTTCTATCAATAGCATTCCTATCAACTTCCAGGCAGCAGGCCAGAGGGGTCCACATTTCTATGGCAATTTTAGGCTTGGAGGATAGGCTGAAGGTTAGGAGCTTGGAGCACTAGTGTGAAGTACCTCAGACACAAGTAATTTTTTATTTGCAGATCTGGGATCAAACCCAGGCCTTGTACACACTAGTGCATGCTCTATCACTGGCTTACACCCCCAGTTCTCACTTGCTTTCTTCTAACTAGTTTCTGCTGTTGCTGCCTCTTTCAGAACATCACAACATGTACAACAAACAAACAAACCCAAGGAACAACCAAAAGCTAACCACATACATCTGCAAATGGGCCCACTTCTGAAGTGACTCGATATCAAGAGTTATGGTGGTTAGTCTAAAAGGTACATGAGTCATAAGAACACACTTCAAGGGCAGACAGCAATCAATTCAGGGTGGGCTTCCTGCCTGCCTGGCAGTCTTTCCCAATCTCTCTACAGGCCCTTTAAAAATGCGAAAGCACTTAGCGCAAATGCCATTACCTGGTTTATTTCCAGAGACACCAGGTGGCTTCTTGAGGTCTGACTTCAGCTTAGATGCCAGAATAAATCTCCTAAACCACTCCTCTTTTTCCCGGCCAGTTCTCCCAAACAGATACAGTATCTGATCTCGATGGACAGATTTTGCCTCTTGAGGGTGGGATGACTTCTTAGGCTCCTCACTTCCCAGCTCTCTCTCAGCTGGTGGCTTCTCTTCAGAGGTCTCCTTATCAGTCTGAGCCTTAGACATAAAGTCATCTTGTCGACCAAGCTCAATACAAATAGGATACTTTTTATTCCAGATTCGTTTTCGAGCCAAACTTTTAGGTACAAGATAAATCTAAAAAGAAAGTGAAATGATTTATGTACTTAGGAGTAGCCACAGTGTGCATTAATATTACACATAACACAAAGCATACAGTATGTCTGATTAAAATGATCAATGTGAAATAATTACCTGAATTTATTAACTGTCTATAACACTACTATATAACTGAAATAAATTTTTAGAAATTATTTATTCCTCAAAAATCATTCCAGAATGTTGATGTTTAAGAATTCTGCAAGAGTTGTTAAGTATGTATATAATTTTTCAGAAGTAGCAATGATGACATTTAGTCAATTATCATTAACTAAGTTTGGACACCAACTGTGTTTAATGACTCTGGGTTAAACTTAAGCTGGGGGAAAACATATCAGTCTAGATGGAAAGCTCCACACAACAATGGGAATGGACTCAGAAATAAACTTACACAAAGATTAAGTACCTCTGTCATTTTGGAGAAATTTAAAGATCATTCTGATCAGTTGTAACAACAGAGAACCTATAGCTCTGTGGAAAAGCATACAAATAAAATGCCAGGTATGGTGATGCATACCTGTAATTCCAGCACTGGGAGGCTGAGGCAGGAGGATCGCCATGAGTTCAAGAGCAGCTTGTACTACATAGTGAGTTCAAGGCCACACTGAACTACACAGTGAAACCCTGTCTCAGCCTCCCCCGGGCAAAAAAAGAATCATACTTCATCTTCCTCACAAACACAAAATGGTTTTGATACAACATTTTATAAAAATGTACTTATTTTGCATATACACAATTGTCACATTTTACAGGTCCTTCATTAGTTAGTACCTTCTTACCATGTGGCATTTTGTTTGGCTACTTAGATCAGCTCTGAGAGGAAGAATTCTGAGTGCTGAATGCCCCTGATTGAGATGTGGTCTGTGCACCTGCCACACGTTTAGGACCTGGGAGATCATAAAGTGTAGGATCCCAGCCCCATCACGATTGCTGAACCAGAATTTGCACTGTAAGAGGTGCCCACTTGGTTCACAAGTGCATTACAGTGAAAGTGGTTCTTTTTTTTTGGGGTAACCAGGAATTGAACTCACGACCTTGTGGCGTGCCAGGCAGGCGCTTGAGCTGCAGAGCTAAATCCCTGGCCTCATACATGCATTAAAGTTAGAGAGGTAGTGTCTTAAAGTACACTGATCCTTAAATGCCAAAATAAAAACCTTCCTAGTGGGAAAAATGCAGTAAAGCAACCAAGTTTCCTTAGGCTTTTCACTCGCCTAAGCTCTGCTTCCAAAATCCCCAGGGCTCACCTTGCTGTCGGAAAGGTCATAGATTTTCTGGCTGACGTAGGTGACTTCTGGCCTCGTTTCATTGTAGCTCGCCCTCCTGGATATGTTTTTATTGGGTTTTGAAAGCCTTAAGGTTCCACCCTCAAGTCGAACAAAGACTGAATGTGTCAAAGTCGCGTGGTAAGTTTCTGGATCATAGTTGTAAATCTCATTCATCCATCCCTAATGGAGAAAAACTTTCATTAGTAAAATCAAAGTGAACACAAATCTGAGTCAGTGAAAATGATGACCACTGTCATATTTGGGACGCTGAAACCAAACTTGATTTTGATGGAGGTGCCAACTTCCTCACCTGGAGGTTGCTGAAACTGTGTCAGCATGGAATAATTTGGTATGGTTTTGATAACCAAAAATCTGGAGATGGGGAGAGAGTGGTAATGTCCATTATTCTAAGCGAAAGGTGGTTCTTTTACTTCTTCTCTTTAATCTGACAAGCAAATCAAGAAACTTCAAAGTTTTATTCGTGTAATTGAGAAGTCTCTCTGCCTGACCACTGCACGTATGAGATCCCACTCAGTCTGGTTTTCTTAGATAGAAAAACACATGCTTTGCTCAACCCACTTGCAAACAACCTTTGAAATTTCACATTCTGAAACTCAGAAAACCTACCACAACTTCTTTTTCTTTTTTGTAAATGCTGGTTTTTTGATTTTGAGACAGGGCCTCACGGTACTTCAGGTTGGTCCTGCACTCACTACGCAGCCCATGAATATGAACTGGCCTAGAACTTGCTGTGATACTCCTGCATCAGCCTCCTGAATGCTGGGATTACAGATGTGTGCCACCACACCCAGTTCTGTCTTCATTTTAATGTCACTATAGCATATAGCTCTTATGAAATCATATGGTAAAGCAGATGAATAATTAACAGCATGTCATTTCTTTCTTTTTTTGTGGTACCAGGGATAGAACTCACAACCTTGTGCTTGCCAGGTAGGCACTTACGCTGCTGAGCTAACTCCCCGGCCCTCAACAGCATGTCAAAATTCAAAGATACATAGTAACTTAAATGAGAAAACTGCCTTGAGTATTGATTGGCAAATATGTACTTACACATTGATTTTAAAAACACAAACATTCTGGAGCATACAAACAAAGCACAAAAGCCTACCACCAAGGTGGTATGAAAGTTTATCTCATAGCTATATGGGTGGCCTAGATCTCTTTAAAAAGTCCCTCAGAAACTATAATTGATATATTCCCATTCTTTCTGTTCTACGCATCTTCACAATGAGCACAGA